>JAJOZX010000085.1:1350000-1537500 GCA_023014485.1 Bathynomus jamesi
TGCAGTTGAATGTATATAATGTTACGGCATGCGGGGGTGCCCCCTTGGGGCATTGGTTTCTGCGAGTATGTAGAAGTATTACGGCGTTTGGAAGAGTGAGGTCCATGGTGTAATGGTATCGCGTCTGACCGGCAATCGGAAGATCCCGGGTTCGATTCCCAGGTGGTTACCTCATTTTTTCATTTGTTCCGTTCTTTCTTTCTCGTCTTGCGCGGAATATCTCCTATACAAGCGTCGTTCTTTACGTTATTTATACTGCGTGTTCTTTGCAGTTGAATGTATATAATGTTACGGCATGCGGGAGGTGCCCCCTTGGGGCATTGGTTTCTGCGAGTATGTAAGTATTACGGCGTTTGGAAGAGTGAGGTCCATGGTGTAATGGTATCGCGTCTGACCGGCAATCGGAAGAACCCGGGTTCGATTCCCAGGTGGTTACATCATTTTTTCATTTGTTCCGTTCTTTCTTTCTCGTCTTGCGCGGAATATCTCCTATACAAGCGTCGTTCTTTACGTTATTTATACTGCGTGTTCTTTGCAGTTGAATGTATATAAGTTACGGGCATGCGGGAGGTGCCCCCTTGGGGCATTGGTTTCTGCGAGTATGTAGAAGTATTACGGCGTTTGGAAGAGTGAGGTCCATGGTGTAATGGTATCGCGTCTGACCGGCAATCGGAAGATCCCGGGTTCGATTCCCAGGTGGATACCTCATTTTTTCATTTGTTCCGTTCTTTCTTTCTCGTCTTGCGCGGAATATCTCCTATACAAGCGTCGTTCTTTACGTTTTTATACTGCGTGTTCTTTGCAGTTGAATGTATATAATGTTACGGCATGCGGGAGGTGCCCCCTTGGGGCATTGGTTTCTGCGAGTATGTAGAAGTATTACGGCGTTTGGAAGAGTGAGGTCCATGGTGTAATGGTATCGCGTCTGACCGGCAATCGGAAGATCCCGGGTTCGATTCCCAGGTGGTTACCTCATTTTTTCATTTGTTCCGTTCTTTCTTTCTCGTCTTGCGCGGAATATCTCCTATACAAGCGTCGTTCTTTACGTTATTTATACTGCGTGTTCTTTGCAGTTGAATGTATATAATGTTACGGCATGCGGGAGGTGCCCCCTTGGGGCATTGGTTTCTGCGAGTATGTACAGTGCCCGCGAAAAGTATCCGATCACCCTTGAAATTTGTATTTTTTACATAAAAAACAATGTTTAAATGTATACTAACCTTATATTAGTATTTTGTCATCTGTCCTTTGGTTTGGATGACTTGTTCTAGACGTTTTGGCATGGATTTAATCAAGTTTTGACAAACTTCCACTGATATTTCCTTGCACCATACCTTTTTGATGGCCTCTTGTAATTTTTCGACTGAGCCAGTGTCGTGGCATTAGCCCTGTTCAAAAATCAACTTTTTCTTATTTTCATAGGTTTCTGTACTTTTTCCCATGCTTTTTGACCTGAAAAGGCCGAAAATCATAACCATTTTGACCTAGGATGTTGGGAAGCATTGCCGCATGGAGCTTTAAGTTTTCTGCCTTGAAATCGGCCAAAAGCACCAGTTCCGGGGTCCCTTGAATCATGTTTTGCACTATAATTTTTTATCTAAACAAGATAGAGCAACAAAATAGGCACCAAATTAAAGTGTTTTTAATCCTCTTTCTAACTTATACAATTATGATAGTCTTGGAACAAGAAATGGCACATTGGTACATACAAAGATTTCAGAAATATCACAAAATTCGTTTTCTCACACTCAAGGCAGACAAGGCGCCTTATTCATGACACAAATTTGAGATTAACATTTTGTCACAAGTCTAATCGATCAAGAAGTGAAAGCATTACATGATGATTAATTTCATAATGACATTTACACAGTTGTTGAGAGTTTGTTTCTTGAAGCTGTCAAAGCGGCGTCTGTTGAACTCCACAGCTTGAAGGAGATAGTCCCTTTGCTTGGCATCTGTTGTTATGACATTTGCAAAGTCGCTCATCATCTTGACACCACGTTCAGCAATGTCATTCACCGCTTTCAGATTCTTAACATAGTCCAACGCTTTTCTGTAGTCCTCATTCTGTGGCCAAGACGTGACAGGTTCCAGAAGCCACTCGGATCCAATGTTCAGTGTGTCCAGCAGGAAATGTGATTCTGGGCCAATGAGATCAACCAGGGTGGTCTTAGCTGTGACTCTCTGGAATAGAGGCTTTCCTGTTCTGAAGCTGTCTGGCTTCTCAGTGGCATGTAACTGGGCAGCAATGTCGTGCTTCAATGTGTCACTCAATCTACTGCTGAACAGGGCAAATGGCACGACTTCCTGCGTCAGGTACCATTTGTGGTTTTCCATCTTATTAAGTACTGCATCAGCAAGCTCTGGGTCAGTTTTCTTGTACTTCAACATGTCCTGGATTAGACTTAGATCATTCACGGGAGCATCTGCAGCAGACATTGACATCATCCATACAGGAGTGTAGAACAGCGCAAGGAAGGTGTTGAGTCTTTCCAGCTTTGATACAGTGTCTTCGTCGTACTCAAGTTGATCTGCAAACATCAGCATTTTCATGGAGTACAGGTTTCTGGCCATCCATCTGGCCTGATGAATGGCGCCTGGTCGACTCCAGTGAATACCTCGAGGAGGCGTTCCTCCAAGAACAATGACTGTCAGTTCAGCCATTTCCCTGTAGTCGGTTCTTGGAAGCCTTTCTGCTGTTAGAATGTCTTGGAGTATTTCTTCACTGTTCTTCTTCTTTTCCTTCAGCCATTTGCTGTTGATAGCCAGCATCTTTGGGTTTTCCTTGGACAAGTCCGTCCAAACATCCTTCAGATGCTCAAACCAGGGATTATCTGGCCCCTTCACCTTCCAAACAGCTTCTCCCAAACTGCTCCTACTAGGATTTCCAGGATGTGATGTCGACAGGCCAGATAAACACCTTTTTGTTCAGCATTTTCTCTAGCAGTTTGGCAGCTGCTCTGTGAACTCCACTGTTACTGGATGTAGTGTCAAAAACAAGGGCAGTAACATTATCCGTAAGTTCCCATGTCTCCAGTAAATCCATTGAAGCCTCAGCCTGAGCTGTGCCAGAAGAATTGTCGATGACAGGTACTCCAATAACTTTCCTTCAGTGTATGAAGGTGGACCAGACACTAGCACAGCTAAAGTCTCTGAGGTACTTCCAGGTTCACTGCCCAAGACATCTTTGAGCAACTTTCCATCCCAGTGTAAGGCAGCGTACTGTGGGGGTTTTCACAAAACTTGGACATGTGACTCTGGCTGATATTATACCTGGACAGCATTCTGTTGCGACGTGTTGTTGAGGTTGAGATGACGAAGTTATCCAGATCAGCCCCTCCAGCTTTCAAGGTGGCAGAAACCATGGCAGTAACTTGATTGTCTGATAAACCAAGACGATCAGCTGTATTGCAGATGACATCACATTCCATGACCTTCCTTGGAAACGTCAAAGTCACACTAGTCACAGTGTCTTGATGGTGAGAACATCCAGGACGAGGCTGATGGTAATCCATGTCCTCTGTGTTAGCGTCGTTGTCAGTTGAGTCACCCCAGGTAATGTCATCCACATGAACAACTGCCTCTTGTTCTGCTGCAGCTGTAAAATAGTACAACATGTTAAGACAGTAATTGTTAAGTACATGCTAAATATCGCAATGGAGTAAAACTTAAAACTTTTTGTAACGTTCAAAGTAATTAGTTTTACCTTGTTCTTGTCTATGCTGCAGTCTTTCATTCCTCGCTGCTTGCTGCAGGGATCTTGTCTCAAAAATCTTGTCATGACCAGACATGTGACCTTTCCTCTCAGTCTTTGGTCTTCGTAGAACCTGATATCCTCATCTTTCTTCTCTCTGGATAACAGTCTGTTGTTCTGTATTTCCTGGATTGCATCTGGAGCTCCTATATCGAACAGGCTGTCTAATTCCAGCACAAATGCTCCTCTTTTTCCTCCAGGGTTACTTGCTCTTCCTTTGCTTTTCACCAGAGCACGATGTTTCTCATGTAGTTTCATGAAGAGCTTCATTGCGTTGTACTTGGTCATTGTCTTGATCCTAGCCATCTGCCAGAATGGGATGATAGATTCAACTGTTTCATATGCAAGGTCTTGAACCATGGGCCTCCCTGCATTTTCCGGTAAATTCTGAAGATTAAGGAAATACTGGAACGCCTGTCTGTTGGTGGGAAGCTGGGAACCACTGATAAAAGCTGAAGGGTATCCAACCAGGAAAGTTTCAGTGAGAGATCTGGTAGATGGCCCAGTTGACACCTGCCTGTGGACAGTACGTGGAGGTTCTGAGATATCAACTGTGCGCCCACGGAGCTCCCACAGCTCATTGCTTAATGCCATTGTGAAGTTGTAACTTGTAGATGGTTTTCTAGATTCTGATTGAGTTTCTGTTGTTTCCTGAAAAATGATAGATAATTATTATTATTATTATATATTAATTATTATTTATTATTATATTATTATTATTATTATTGTTATTATTATTATTTATTAATTTTATGCTCTTTCATTTGATACCTAATTTGTTGCTCTATCTTGTTTAGATCAAAAGTTAAAGTGCAAAACATAATTCAAGGGACCCCGGAATTGGCGCTTTGGCCGATTTCAAGGCAGAAAATTTAAAGCTCCATGCGGCAATGCTTCCCAACATCCTAGGTCAAAATAGTTGTGATTTTCGGCTTTTCCAGGTCAAAAAGCATGGGAAAATGTACAGAAACCTATGAAAATAAGAAAAAGTTAATTTTTGAACAGGCCTATCGTGGCATTCAACCTTATTTTTTATTATTAGCCACAGATTTTCTATCGGATTGAGATCTGGACTATTACCAGGCCAATCCAAAATATCAAATTTATTGTCAGTAATCCATTTTGTCACTATTTTGGCCCTGTGACATGGTGCACCATCATGCATGTATGTTTTTGTCCTTTGGATTGCCATTGCCATTGGAAGTTTATCCTGTAGCATTGCTAAATACCGTGCACCATTCATAGTTGTGTTCTTCGGAAGAAAATATAAGTTTCCACGCCCATAGTAACCGAAACAACCCCAAACCATCACACTTGGAGGGTGTTTCATTGTCTTTAGGGTGTATTTAGGGTCCATCCTATTTGAGCCAATAGGCCGGCGAACCTTTTTTGGACAACTTCTGAATGTCAAAAATGTCGACTCATCGCTAAATAAAACCTTCTTCCAGTCATCAACAGTCCAATGAATGTATTTTTTACAAAATGCGACACGTTTTTTACGCATTTTTTCATTAATGAACGGTTTCTTAGCAGCATGGCGAGATGGTAATCCGAGTTCTTTTTGGAGCCGCTCCTGGATAGTTCGTTCAGAAACACCAGATAACAAATTATTCATATTAAATTTTATTTCTTTCGCAGTTATTGTTGGGTTTTTCAATACTAAACGTTTCATAAGTTTGTCTGTTCGCGAATTTGTTTTTCTCGGTCTGCCAGATCGTTTTTTAGGGACTGGCGTGGTTAGGCCACCATTTTCTTAGCCCGTGAAACCCATAAATTAACGGTACTTTGGGATATGTTTAATTCCTTAGCTATCGGTCTCTGTGATTTCCCACATGCATGCAAAGCAACAATAGCACCTCGACAATCACTCTTAAGTTGTTTTTTAGCACACATTATATATAAATTTTATTTACACCACTTTCTGTAAAAAAAAAAAAAATCAAGAAATTTACACAAACAGTGAAATCTGACAAATTTGAGACACAGCCACCCGCAACGAAGGCTACCAGAACACTAATTTGAGAATGCGTTGGATAGCTCTCATATCAGCGAGCAACCTCAAAGTTACCAGATGTCGCTAGAACAAATAGAAAGTGAATTACGTGTCTCTGAATATCAAGGGAAAATATTGTATTTTCTTGAGTGATCGGATACTTTTCGCGGGCACTGTAGAAGTATTACGGCGTTTGGAAGAGTGAGGTCCATGGTGTAATGGTATCGCGTCTGACCGGCAATCGGAAGATCCCGGGTTCGATTCCCAGGTGGTTACCTCATTTTTTCATTTGTTCCGTTCTTTCTTTCTCGTCTTGCGCGGAATATCTCCTATACAAGCGTCGTTCTTTACGATATATATATATAACCTCGTTAACCTCGTTTAAGTTCTGTGTGTTGGTCTCTCTTCAAGAAGGTTAAGCTGGTGGCCCCGCCTCTAGGCCTGGATTGGTAGAGGAGCGAATTGCTCTCTTGCCTCTCCACCGCACATAGCCAGGTACACCCGGCTCATCTGGTACCGTCCTGAGCCAGGCATCTAGTCTTCTCTTGAAGACTTCAATTTTGACCCCTGTAACGTTTCTGAGGTCCTTTGGGAGCTGGTTAAAAAGTCTTGGCCCCCCTGACAACCAAGCTATTTTCCTTCAGTGTTGAGGAGGTCCCTTGTCGGGCCTTTAATTTGGGAACACTACACATCCTGCCTTCCCTATTTTCCAGTGCTGTTTGAATGGTAATTGGGTTTAGTTTGAGGTTTGGTACCAGTTTTTCGATCATTTTCCATATGTAGATTATGATGTACCTCTCTCTCCTTTCCAGAGAGTACAGATTTAGTTTACATAGTCTCCCAGTAGTTAGCTCTTTGCAGCCATTAATCTTTGCTGTGAAATGTCTCTTGAGTTTCTTCTAGTTTATTAGTTTCTTCCTTTTTATGTGGGGCCGTCAAAACTGAGCAGTATTCAAGTTTCGGTATAATCAATGTTTTTAGCAGGGGAATCATTACTGTCTTAGTCCCTTCTTTTGAACGTTCTTAGTACCTGTCCCGCGACTCTTTTTGCTTTATTTATCGCTATCTAATTTTGTTTTTCAAATTTCGCATCATCGGTCATTATTACCCGCCAAGTCGATCGCTTTCGTGCTGCTCTGAATTTCCTATCTATCTGGAGCATAATATGCAACCTGTTTAAGTTCCTCATTTCTATCATATCTCAAGAGTTGAATTTTCTCGGTGTTAAATGTCATATTGTTGTCTTCTGACCATTTGTATATTTTGTTCGTGTCCCTTTGCAAGACCTCCACTTCATTTACATCGCTGATTTTTCTAATGATCTTTGTATCGTCCGCAAAGGTTGTTACTATACTGTTGCTTTTACTCCACTGTCTTTCGTCTGTTAGCATAATAATGAACAGGAGTGGGGCCAGTACTGTACCTTGTGGTACTTAGCTGAGTACTTCTGATTCTGATGATGATATACCTTGAATTCTGACCACCTGTAGACGTTCTCTGAGGAAGTTGTAGATCCATTTTCCCACTTTGCCTGTTATTCCCATATGTTTAATTTTATGTGCTATTATACCATGATCGCATTTGTCGAAAGCTTTAGCAAAATCCGTGTATGTGACATCGTAGTTTTCATTGACTTCAAGTGCATCTAGGATATTGTTAAAGTACTCTATAAGTTGTGATAGGCATGATCTTCCTGATCGGAATCCGTGCTGATTTTCGTTGAATCTTTGCAGTGTCCCCAAGAAGATATAGATTTTCTCTCTGACTCTTCTTCTTCTTTCTCTTCGCCCGTTCCCGCCTCTATGCGGGGTCGGCGTTTCTGACCAGCCTCCTCCACACAGCCCGGTCCTGGGCTTCTTCCTCCGACAAACCCTTCTCCCTCAAATCGTCCCTCACCTTCTCCATCCACCTTCGCTTCGGTCTGCCTCTCTTTCTCCTGCCATGCACCTCCATATTCATCGTTCTCTTACCTACATAATCTTCGTCCCCTCTCATCACATGTCCATACCATTTCAGTCTACTTTCTTGTATCTTCCTCGAGATTTCTCCAACCTTTGTTGTGCCCCTTATCCTTTCATTCCTTACTCTATCCAACCTTGTCACTCCGCACATCCATCTCAGCATTCTCATCTCCGTTACATCTAGTCTTTTCTCATGATCTTTCTTTATAGCCCAAGACTCAGCCCCGTACATCATAGCCGGTCTTACCACAGTCTTATACACCTTTCCCTTAACCCTTGCGCCTATTCTTCGGTCACACAACACCCCTGAAACTTTCTTCCAATTTTTCCAACCAGATTGCACTCTGTGTGTTATTTCTGTGTCCAGCTCAACGTCCTCAGCCACTGTCGATCCCAAGTACGTAAACTTACTTACTCTCTTTAACCTCGCTCCTTCTAAACTAATTTCTGAGTCTTGATTTTCGTAGAACCTCAGGTACTCCGTTTTCTTTCTGCTGATTTTCAACCCTCTGTCTTCAAAAGCCCTCCTCCATTCCTCCAATTTTCTTTCTACTACTTCTCTCCTGTTGCTGCACAGAACAATATCGTCTGCAAAGAGCATACACCAAGGGGATTGATCTTTTATCCCCTGGGCCAACACATCCATAATCAAAACAAAAAGGTACGGGCTCAAAGAAGATCCCTGATGTAGACCAACCCTCACGGGGAACCATTCCGTTACACCTACACTACTCCTAACCTGGGTCCTTGCTCCTTCATACATACTTTGCACCAACCTAACGTACTTCTCCGGCACACCTTTCTCTCTCATACACCTCCAAACCTCCTGGCGTGGCACTCTATCATATGCTTTCTCTAGGTCGATGAAAACCATGTGCAGTCCTTTTGTCGCTCCCGGTGTTTCTCCATCAACTGCCTCAGTGCAAAAATCGCATCAGTTGTTCCCCTACCTGGCATAAAACCCAACTGCTCTTCCCCCACGGTTGTCTCTTCTCTTAACCTTTTCTCTATAATCCTTTCCCAAACCTTCATCGCGTGTGACATAAGCTTTATTCCCCTATAATTTCCACAATCCTGGATGTCCCCCTTCTCTTTGTAGATAGGTACGAGTGTACTATCCCCCCACTCCTCCTCAGGAAGGGCATCCGGCCGTGAAAGATTTTGCCAAAACCAAGAATGATTTTCTCTCTGACTATTCTTTCAAATATTTTGGTGAGGTAGGACGTCAATGACACTGGTCTATAGTTCTTTACTTGAGATCTATCCCCTCCTTTATATATACATAGGGACAATGTTCGCTCTTTTCAAGATGCTCGGTATTTCCCCAGTGTCTAGGGATCTTCTCCATGTCCAGTATAAGGGTGTAGCTATTTCATTTTTACAGTTTTTAATCAATAGTGCGTTCCATTTGTACGGACCTGCAGCTGAGTGTGATTTCATTTGTCCTATAGCTCTCGCTACATCTTTTGGTTGCAAAATCAAAGTCTGTTATACATTCTTCTTACAATTTCTCTTCGAAGAATGCATCTATGTCAGGTACCGCTTTGTCACTTTTTGGGGTACTGAAGACCGATTCATACTGGGCTCGCAATGTTTCAAATATTTCTTTTAGATCGTCTGTTTGTTCATTATTGTTAGAAAATCTAGAAGAGGAAGAACCATTGTTGTCCCAAGGCGATACGATGACTAAGCTGATTGATGCAGCATTGCTTGTATATATATTAAGTTAAGGTGTATATATATCCATCTCATAATTGTAAGGTTAGTGAAAAATTAACTTAATTTAGAGCTAGCATTTTTGAGCTCTTGTGGCATCATTGTTTGGTCACACTGTTGGCATCATTTTGGGACGCTGCGCGTCTTTTCTACTCGTTTGTGGAAGGTCGTACGTAAAGGTGTGGTCTGATAGAGAGCTCTCTTGCAATTCAGTTTGGTTGTTTAGATACATGATTGTTGCATCGTGCAATAGTCCAGGTTGCGTTGTTGTTGCAAGGTTCAGAAAGAAGACCACAAATAGTACCCTTTTTGTTTACTTTAAGTTCATGTAATTAAGGTCTAAGGTAGGCCCGCATCGAGTCAGCAACCCTGAGGTTACCCTGAGGTAGGACCTAATAGGATCTCAAATCCGTAAGTTTTAATTTAGCTTAACTTGGGCTTTAGGTAGAACTTGCCCTTTAGAATTTGGCCGTTCACGGCTCAGCTGGGATTTTGAACCCGACAAATAAATAAAATAACATGGTCCTTCAGAACCGGATTCTACCCCAAGACTGAGTCAGTGACTATTTTTCGGCAAAGTTCTGATTGTGCAAATTGTATCCCAAGTTAGGCCTAGACGGGTTGAGTATTATTGAGTTAAGGTCCCAGGGTAAAAAGTTTGGTCGCCCAATTGCGAAACTTGGCCAGTCGTCTGTCGTTTTTGGCCTACATTTTTTCCGGTTTGTTTAATTTTGGGTTATTATTGAATTAAGGTTCCAGGGTAAAGTTTGGTCGCCCAATTGCGAAACTTGGCCAGTCGTCTGTCGTTTTTGGCCTACATTTTTTCCGGTTTGGTTAATTTTGGGTCATTATTGAATTAAGGTCCTGGGGTGGAAAATTTGGTATTCCATACTGGTGTTTGGTTAGTACCCCACCCAGCAATTCAGTTTATTTGAAAGTAAAATTTGCGTTTGATCAGTTTGGTTAAGTATTTCTGCCAATTCAGCTCATTTGGAATTGAGCCCAAGGGTTGTTTACATTGAAGATGAGTGCATCTGAATTGAACAAATTTATAAAAAGGAGAAGCGCCTACAAAGGTCTAATTACAAAGGTCATTGCCACTATAGATTCTGCCATAGAGCAAGAGGATTTACGCTTAGTGACTGCGCAGGTTTCCATATTAGAAACTAAAAAGGTTGCTCTAAGTGAGGTAAATGTTAAAATTGAGGCTCTTATAGAAGAGGATGAAATAGAAAATAACATAATTTACTTTGAAGAGATTATTGATGATATGATTAACGTAGGCCTCCGAGCAAAAGAGTTTAGCAGCTCAGTACAGTTAGAGACCAGGTCTAATAATGAAACACAACACTCAACAAATGATGCTTGTGAAGTTATGGTTAACAGATCTGTAGTTCAATTACCGAGGCTTGTACTCAAAACATTTTCTGGGAGTATTCAGGAATGGCAAGGATGGGCAGACAGTTTTCAATCAGCAGTTCATTCTAGTCAAGTGTTAAGTGCCGTGGAGAAGTTTAATTATTTGCGGTCCCTCTTGGAAGGGGAGGCAGCAAAGACTATAGCAGGATTAGCATTAACAGAGGCTAATTATAATGTGGCTTGGGATATATTAAAGAAACGGTTTGGTAAGCCAGAGATCTTAATTAAAAGCCACCTCCGTGCACTTTTAGCTATACCTCCTGTTAATAATCCTAATAGTGTCTAGGAGTTACGGCAGTTATATGATGAATTTGAAATTAGAACTAGGTCCCTGGACAACTTGGGTGTAGGAATGGAAAAGTATGGTATAATGTTGGTTCCTACACTGGAGTCTAAATTGCCTAGCTCAATTTTGCTTGAATTAAGTAGGGGTGTTATTTTATTTATTTGTCGGGTTCGAAATCCCAGCTGAGCCGTGAACGGCCAAATTCTAAAGGGCAAGTTCTACCTAAAGCCCAAGTTAAGCTAAATTAAACTTTACGGATTTGAGATCCTATTAGGTCCTACCTCAGGGTAACCTCAGGGTTGCTGACTCGATGCGGGCCTACCTTAGACCTTAAATTACATGAACTTAAAAGTAAACAAAAGGGTACTATTTGTGGTCTTCTTTGAACCTTGCAACAACAACGCAACCTGGACTATTGCACGATGCAACAATCATGTATCTAAACAACCAAACTGAATTGCAAGAGAGCTCTCTATCAAACCACACCTTTACGTACGACCTTCCACAAACGAGTAGAAAAGACGCGCAGCGTCTCAAAATGATGCCAACAGTGTGACCAAACAATGATGCCACAAGAGCTAAAAATGCTAGCTCTAAATTAATTTAATTTTTCACTAACCTTACAATTATGAGATGGATATATACACACACCTTAACTTAATATATATACAAGCAATGCTGCATCAATCAGCTTAGTCATCGTATCGCCTTGGGACAACAATGGTTCTTCCTCTTCTAGATTTTCTAACACTCCCCACCGAAGAGGCATTGTTGTCATTACCTTCTGCAAGGTTAGCCAAGCCTTCTTCATGAGGCTGTAACTCAAATGTTTCATCTTGACTATCTGTGTTTTTGCTGATTTCTAAAGCATAGAGTTTTTGTATAGGTCTCTTTAACTTTCCTCCTGAAGTCTTTACCAGTGCAGACCTAACTAAATTGTCTTTGCCAACAAACAACTCTTCAATTATGCCAAGCTTCCAGCATTGCCTTGGTCTTTCATCCCCAATCATTACCACTTCTCCCACCTTGATACAATTTGCATTGGAGCCCTTTACCTTGCCTGATGGGTAATAATTGAGTTCTGGCAAGTATTCCATCTGCCACCTCTTCCATAACTGATCTTGTAGCTCTTCAAGGTACCTGAACCGTCTGGTTAACTCTCCTTGAGTGCTCTGGATGGCTGCAAGTCTTCTGGCACACTGGGGTTTGATGTTAATCGTTTACCACAAAGAAAATGATTTGGTGTCAATGGCTCTGCATCCTGCCTACTGTTGTAAACAAAAGTGATAGGCCTACTGTTCACCATTGCTTCTACTTCACATAAAACAGTAGAGAATTCTTCTTTGCTCAAATGAGCATTAGCTAAAAGTTTCTTTAATGGACACTTTACACTTCTCACTAGCCTTTCCCAAAATCCTCCCCACCATGGTGCTCTCTCAACAATAAACTCCCACTGTACCCCTTGGTGTGAAAAGTAGGATTGGAATCCTTCCTCTTTTAGCAAGGACCAAATTTCTTGGAGTTCCTTTGCAGCCTTTTGAAGGTTTTTGCATTATCCGATATGATTTTATTTGGGAAACCCCTTCTGTTCACAAACCTTTTAAAGGCCAAAAGAAATACATCACTACTTAAGTTGCTTACCAACTCCAAATGGATTGCTCTGGTGGTAGCACAGGTGAAAAGACATATATAACCTTTGTTAGACTCCCCTCGCTCATACACATAGACTGGACCTGCAAAGTCTACTCCCACTACATCAAATGGGGCAGTATAGACACACCGTTCTCTTGGAAGTGGAGCCACCTTTTCATAATAAGGCTTTGCACTCCAACGCTTGCAAACCACACATTTATGCAAGACCTTTTTCACTACTTGTCTAATTTTGAGAATCCAAAATTGTTGTCTAATCTCTATTATCACTTCTCTAACTCCAGCATGTAACAGCTTATGATGAGTATCCAGGATCAAAAGGTCCACAAAGTGCCCCCCAGAAGGTAGCAAAATTGGATGTCTTTTCTCCTCTGGAAGCCCAGAAAACTGTAGTCTACCTCCTACTCTCAATAAATCCTGATCCAAAAACACATCCAAACCCTTGAGAGCAGAATGTGTTGGTAGAACCTGTAATGGATGGCTGGTGAGCAATTCTCTCTCTTCACCAAATTTTTCTTCTGCATATATACCACCCAGTATTTCCTGGCTTGCTGAATCTCATTACTGTTCAGAATTCCTTCCCTTCTTGTTTCTCCCTTAATGTTGTGTAAATCTATATACCCATTAGGGTGGAGCGAAAAATACTTTTTTTCTAGTATGAAGTTCTAATAGTGATTAAAGTTGCATTTAGTGGACGAAATATGCCTGCCAAAATATGAGTTCATTTGTTTAAATTTTCAGCTGCCACCAGGGGGCTAAAGTTAACACAATTTTGTGTAAAAAGGAAAAAATGCTTCTATTTTAGGTTTGTCAAATATTATAAAATTTTATCTTAGAATTATCTAATAGTTTGATTAAGATTCTTAAATGATAGGAATTCGTTTTGTAAAAATGCCTTTTCATATGCTTAATATCTTCAGCTGCCACAAGAGAGCTGAAGTTAACACAATTTAGAGTAACTGAGTCATGTTGAGACTACACTGAATGTTGTGGGGGAGGGTTTGGGGAGGGTTGTGGGGGAGGTTTTGGTGTGAAGGAATTTCTTTCTGTGAGTCATTAGAACAGTGTGTTAACACTTGTCTTCTTAGGTAGTAGGCCTAGTCGCTCAGTTGATCGGAGAGTTTTTTAATATGATCGGAATATTATAAAACTTTATTTTAAAGTGATTTATATAGAGATAATATTGATTTTATTATAAATGCTTGTTATAATGTATTATATAATTTTAGTTTATTTATATAATATATTATATATTTATATAATATATTATATATACTTATAAAATATATTATATATATTAATTATATAATGTTTTGATGTTACAGGATATTTTGTGATTGTGAATTTTTCTTAAAAATATTATGGCATCAAATACTAAATATAAACATTTCACTAGAGAACATATGAAGTGTGCCATATTTGAAGTACCTTGTGAGATGAGTGATATGCAACTACCAACTTATAACTGCATTATGAAAGATTACCTGTTCACAAAACATTTAGTGAAGGAGCAGATGAATAACAAGGAGCCTTCATTTTCTGAAATAGCAGAGGCAGTTTCCAAAAAGGTAGAAAATATTTGGAAGAAGGCCTCTTTGCCAATAGTTTCACATACACGCGTTTTACAGATGATGCGAGTGTACCATGATAAATACAGGTCCTTATTAAAGCCATACAAGTCACGCAAGGATCAGCCTAAGTACAAAAATCAGCTTGAAGAATTTGAAAACTTCAAAATGCACTTTGTTTGACATCTGCACCTGCAAATGTAAGGAGTTTAGGAGATGCTCATGTGAAAAGAGTAAGAAAGTCCCTCCAAAAGAGCAGGATTTTTTAAATGACCAACGAACACGCAGAATAATGGTGATAGGAAGCATTGACATAGCACACACAAGACGATTACAAGCAAGAGAACATCGAAAGGAAATGGAAAAAGCACGTCTGGAATCCTCACAAACAACTAGTGCTGCTATAACCAATACGTCCAACTTACAAATCGAAACAGAGACAAGTGAACTTCAACAACTAGAAGAGATATCTGAAGATAATGAGGAAGATACAACCTCGACTCAATATGTAATATCAGAACAACAGATGCGTGAGCCACTGCCTTCATTAGCAATTACTTGTGATAGATTTAAAATGTCGGACAGAGCTGGGGCTGCTATTGCTTCTGCAGTATTGGCAGATCTTAAAATTGTTACTCCCGAAGACAAAGGGAATATTATAGACAGAAGTAAGCTAAGACGTGAAAGACAAAAACAGAGAAAGGAACTACAACAGATAGGAGAGCCAAAAACCATGCGGGGATTATACTTTGATGGCAGAAAGGATAAAACAATGATTCAAGTCCAGGAGAGTGATGGCTCTAACCACCAAAGAACCAAACGCGAAGAGCATATCAGCATAATATCTGAACCACACTCTCTGTACTTTGCACATGTGACACCTTCCAGTGGCAAAGCTAAATACATTTGCACAGCGCTAGTGAATTGCTTGAAAGAAAGGAATGTTGATATAGGGAACATCGTTGCAGTTGGCTGTGATTCGACAGTGGTTAACACTGGTAGTATTGGAGGCACAATAAGATTACTGGAAGAAGCCTTTAATAAGCCATTGCAGTGGCTGATATGCCTTTTACACCTTAATGAACTTCCATTGCGCCATCTGTTTCATCACTTGGATGGTACCACTACTGGACCAAGAGCATTTTCAGGAGAAATTGGCCGAGCACTTTCAGACTGTGAAAAGCTTCCCATAGTTAACTTCAAACCCATTGAAATTCAAGAGGACATGTGTGAAGTTGATGTAGATGACATAAGTACTGACCAGAAATACCTTCTTGAAATTCACAAGGCTATATCAAGTGGAACATTCTCAAAGAGTCTTAGTCATAAGAGTCCAGGCAATATATCACATTCAAGGTGGCTCACCACAGCAAACAGGACTCTGCGGTTATATGCAAGCACAGAGAATCCTTCAGGCAATTTACAAGAATTAGCTACTTTCATTGTTAGGGTATACGCACCAATGTGGTTTCAGATAAAGCGTAAACCATTATGCCAATATGGTGCTAAACATATGTGGCATATGATTGCAAGAAGCCGGTATCTCCGTGAAGAGCTTAGGAGAGTACATGACTCAGTCATTCAGCGAAATGCATATTACGCAAATCAAGAAAACATTCTCATTGCAATGATAGCTGATGAAAGGGAGCATGTGCGTCAGTTGGGATTTAGGCGTATCATAAAAGCAAGGGCATGCATTCAAGAAACAGATGTTATCAGGTATTTTAAGGTGCCAGAAATAAATTTTTATGCCAAAGACTATACAGATCTCATTATGTGGCAAGATTTTCAGATAGCAGAACCACCGATAACCAAAGGAGTTTCTCTTGATGATATTGAATCATGCATCAAACATGGTACTACTCTTCATTCAGAATTATTTCAGTTTCCATGTCATACACAAGCCGTAGAGAGATGCGTCAAGCTCGTTACAGACGCTGCTGGATCAGTCTGCGGACCTACAAACAGAGACGGTTGGATTCGTGCTACATTAGAATCAAGGAAAAAACAGCCAAAATTTGACACAAAAGCAAATTACTAAATAGTCTTCAGCAAGAACCCTTTCTAGAGGGAGGTTGGTTGGGGAAAGGGTGGTAACTCCGCTAAGGCACGAAATAACGTTTCTTAACTGTCTCAAGCCAGTATAAAGGAGGAGAGACATCCTAATTTATTACTGTTCCCTTTTTCAAGTAAATACAGAATCATACTTAATTGTCATTTTTAAGTTAACTTCAGCCCTCTTGTGGCAGCTGAAGATATTAAGCATATGAAAAGGCATTTTTACAAAACGAATTCTTATCATTTAAGAATCTTAATCAAACTATTAGATAATTCTAAGATAAAATTTTATAATAGTTTGATAAACCTAAAATAGAAGCATTTTTTTCCTTTTTACCCAAAATTGTGTTAACTTTAGCCCCCTGGTGGCAGCTGAAAATATTAAACAAATGAACTCATATTTTGGCAGGTATATATCGTCCACTAAATGCAACTTTAATCACTATTAGAACTTCATACTAGAAAAAAAGTATTTTTCGCTCCACCCTAATACCCATGCTGTCACTCTTAACAATCTTTTCAGACTGCTAATGTCCTCAAGCCTCAATATGGGGTCCTGCTGCATAACTTGACAACTGTTCACAGCGCATTTTCTCACCTCACTCACCCATGCTTCTTCAGCCTGGCATTCTCCTACAATAGGCTGATTAGAAGGCCAGTTTTCACTTCCAAGTTTTAGCCACTCTGGCCCATTCCACCACAAACTTGATTGTGAAAGATCTTTCACCGAAATTCCTCGTGTTGGTAAATCAGCGGGGTTTTGGATGCCTGGACAATGCTTCCATTGCTTGGGATCTGTGTGCGCTTGAATTTCCTCCACCCTATTGGCAACAAATGGTTTCCATTTCCTTGCCTGACTTCTTAACCAGTGCCAAACTATAGTGGAGTCTGTCCAATAATAGCTTGGAATTTCATAGAGGGCCAAAGACTTTCGCACTGTAATTGCAAGCCGACTAGCAATAACGGCACCCATCAATTCCAACCTTGGAACAGAAAGCCTTTTCAAAGGTGCTACTCTACTCTTTGCAGCAACCAACCTGCAACTTACTTCCTCTTGCAATGCGCCTCTTATATAAATACAAGTTGCATAGGCTTCCTCACTTGCATCACAAAAGATGTGCAGCTCCAAATTGTCTGGACTATTGTTCAACTCTCCAAAGTACCATCTTGGGATTTCAATGTCTCCAAGATGTGCCAATTCTTTGAACCAATATTTCCACCTTACCACCATATGATCAGGTAACTCTTGGTCCCAACCAAGTCCAATTTCCCAGAGGCTCTGAAACCAA
The DNA here is from genome assembly GCA_023014485.1 of Bathynomus jamesi. Lineage (NCBI taxonomy): Eukaryota > Metazoa > Arthropoda > Malacostraca > Isopoda > Cirolanidae > Bathynomus > Bathynomus jamesi. The sequence goes on from JAJOZX010000085.1 coordinate 1,367,695, forward strand.
ATTTTTGACTTTATCACAAATGGAGCCAGGAATCCAAGAGGATCAAAGACCTTCGAAGCCAAACTAAGAGCTGTACGTTTTGTCCACCTTGTCTCATTCTCGGCCAGCTCTACTAAAGATTTCCCATTGAAGGTAAACAAATCATCATCTTGCTGCCAAACGATGCCTAGCACCTTTGCGTCTATTGCCCACAACTCCTTAATACCAGAATCCTCAATACTTTCTGCTGCATCAGGTACTACAGAGGAATGACTCATAAACTCTTGTAATTGCGAATGATTGGTCTGCCATTTTCTGAGCTCCATGCCAGCCTCCCTCATTATAGCTCTAGCCTCCATGAATATCTGTTTAGCCATTTCTGTATTATCCACGGAACATAGCAAATCATCAACATAAAAATTTTTCCTTATGTGTTCAATAGTGTTAGGATAGACTTCAGAATATTTCTTAAAATGGTACTGCATAGTAGCTGCCAACAGAAATGGACTAGAGCTGAGGCCAAACAACACTGACTTCATTCTATATGCTTGAACCTTAGGTTCATTTTCCAACAAGTCTTTCGTATCCACCCACAGATACCTTACTGCATCTCTGTCCTCTGGTTTTAACTTTATCCGCAAAAAGGCTTGCTTCACATCTGCAGTCAATGCTACTCTACCAAACCTGAATCTCAGTAACAAGGAAAATAAATCTGCATTTAAATTTGGCCCAGCATCCAAACAGTCATTCAAGGACACACCACCTTTGTCCTTGGCTGAGCCATCAAAAACTACCCTCAGTTTGGTGGTAGTTTTGTCTCGCCGTACCACTGCATGGTGTGGCAGATAATTGCCTCCTGGCTCACCAGCTCACCTTGCACCCTTTCAGCATAGCCCTCCCTTACATAACTTAGGATGGCCTCATCGTATTCAATTAACAACTCCTCATTTTTTCTTAGCCTGTACAATGAAGTCTCCAACCTCCGATTAGCTAGCTGAAGGTTTGAACCGGGTTTGCAAGAATCCTTCCATGGTAGGCCAACTTCATAGCAACCATCTCTAAACCCAATCCCTTTTTCAAAGTGCTCTAAAACATCATTGTTCACTGTACTTGCCTGGTTGTCCTTTATACCAATAGATTCAAGTTCCCAAAACGCTTTCAAATGCCTTTCCAGACCATGGCTGTTCTCCTCAATCTTAACAAAGAGAGCCTTAACTTCCATTTCATTGCAATAACTACCATGTAGCATCCAGCCTAGCTTACTTTCAATCTGGGCCTTGAGATGTACGGACAATATTACCAGTGATGAAGTCCCAATAATAGTCAGCTCCAATCAAAAGACTAATATCTTCTGTTCCCTCAAACTTATTATTGCCCAAATTAATTCCTTTAACTTGCAATTCTTGGACACATGCCATATCTAAACAAGTAGTGACTGGAGCACAAAGTTCCTCAATCTCTACAGCTTGGACCTTGATAGTGGGACTTTGCGGTAACAACCCTTTAACCAGAACTTCTACCTTCTTAAATTTGGTTCGGTTTTGAACGGAACCCCCAAACCCAGAAATTCTTAAATTTTCCCTCTTAAGTTCTTTAAACTTCAATTTTCTGGAAATTCTGGTCTTAATAAAACTACACTGGCTACCACTATCAAACAACACTCTTACAGTAGCTTCTCCCTCATTCCCAATTAATAAGGCTGCAGTTGTTTGCAATAATCCCCCTTTACTTTTACTCCCTTGCATAGCAGTGGCATGTGCCACTGATGTCTCTACTTCTGGGGTAGGCCTACTAAGAGTGTTTTCACACAATAATGGCTGATGCCTACCATGACATTTTTTGCACAAAATTTTAAACTTACAAAACCTTGCTCTATGACCTTTCAAAAAACATTTAAAACATGCTGTGGACTTAGTTACCCTGTCCTTTCTCTCCTCAAAGGGTAAGGCCTCAGCCACCTCACATTTATATGACTTGTGGTTGCCTTCGCAAAATATGCATTCCTTGATTCCCTTTAATTTATTCTCAGAGGAGGCATGTAGAGCTGACACTGTACCTGGGCTATTCCTTTTTGTGGAAACTTTGGTGCTGTGCCTGCCTTTGTCCTTTGTTTACCATCCCACTGTGCAAACTCAACTCCCTCTCGTCTTGCTAATTCTGTGCCTAAAAGACTTAACATCTGCTGAAGGGGGATGTACACATGTTCTGCAGAGTGTCCCCTACTTAATTCAAGCAAAATTGAGCTAGGCAATTTAGACTCCAGTGTAGGAACCAACATTATACCATACTTTTCCATTCCTACACCCAAGTTGTCCAGGACCTAGTTCTAATTTCAAATTCATCATATAACTGCCGTAACTCCTTGACACTATTAGGATTATTAACAGGAGGTATAGCTAAAAGTGCACGGAGGTGGCTTTTAATTAAGATCTCTGGCTTACCAAACCGTTTCTTTAATATATCCCAAGCCACATTATAATTAGCCTCTGTTAATGCTAATCCTGCTATAGTCTTTGCTGCCTCCCCTTCCAAGAGGGACCGCAAATAATTAAACTTCTCCACGGCACTTAACACTTGACTAGAATGAACTGCTGATTGAAAACTGTCTGCCCATCCTTGCCATTCCTGAATACTCCCAGAAAATGTTTTGAGTACAAGCCTCGGTAATTGAACTACAGATCTGTTAACCTTAACTTCACAAGCATCATTTGTTGAGTGTTGTGTTTCATTATTAGACCTGGTCTCTAACTGTACTGAGCTGCTAAACTCTTTTGCTCGGAGGCCTACGTTAATCATATCATCAATAATCTCTTCAAAGTAAATTATGTTATTTTCTATTTCATCCTCTTCTATAAGAGCCTCAATTTTAACATTTACCTCACTTAGAGCAACCTTTTTAGTTTCTAATATGGCAAGCTTCGCAGTCACTAAGCGTAAATCCTCTTGCTCTATGGCAGAATCTATAGTGGCAATGACCTTTGTAATTAGACCTTTGTAGGCACTTCTCCTTTTTATAAATTTGTTCAATTCAGATGCACTCATCTTCAATGTAAACAACCCTTGGGCTCAATACCAAATGAGCTGAATTGGCAGAAATACTTAACCAAACTGATCAAACGCAAATTTTACTTTCAAATAAACTGAATTGCTGGTGGGGTACTAACCAAACACCAGTATGGAATACCAAATTTTCCACCCCAGGACCTTAATTCAATAATGACCCAAAATTAACCAAACCGGAAAAAAGTAGGCCAAAAAACGACAGACGACTGGCCAAGTTTCGCAATTGGGCGACCAAACTTTACCCTGGGACCTTAATTCAATAATAACCCAAAATTAACCAAACCGGAAAAAAAGTAGGCCAAAAAACGACAGACGACTGGCCAAGTTTCGCAATTGGGCGACCAAATTTTACCCTGGGACCTTAACTCAATAATACTCAACCCGTCTAGGCCTAACTTGGGATACAATTTGCACAATCAGAACTTTGCCGAAAAATGGTCACTGACTCAGTCTTGGGGTAGAAATCCGGTTCTGAAGGACCATGTTATTTTATTTATTTGTCGGGTTCGAAATCCCAGCTGAGCCGTGAACGGCCAAATTCTAAAGGGCAAGTTCTACCTAAAGCCCAAGTTAAGCTAAATTAAAACTTACGGATTTGAGATCCTATTAGGTCCTACCTCAGGGTAACCTCAGGGTTGCTGACTCGATGCGGGCCTACCTTAGACCTTAAATTACATGAACTTAAAAGGTAAACAAAAGGGTACTATTTGTGGTCTTCTTTATGAACCTTGCAACAACAACGCAACCTGGACTATTGCACGATGCAACAATCATGTATCTAAACAACCAAACTGAATTGCAAGAGAGCTCTCTATCAAACCACACCTTTACGTACGACCTTCCACAAACGAGTAGAAAGACGCGCAGCGTCTCAAAATGATGCCAACAGTGTGACCAAACAATGATGCCACAAGAGCTCAAAAATGCTAGCTCTAAATTAATTTAATTTTTCACTAACCTTACAATTATGAGATGGATATATATACACACCTTAACTTAATATATATACAAGCAATGCTGCATCAATCAGCTTAGTCATCGTATCGCCTTGGGACAACAATGGTTCTTCCTCTTCTAGATTTTCTAACAAGGGGACACTCTGCAGAACATGTGTACATCCCCCTTCAGCAGATGTTAAGTCTTTTAGGCACAGAATTAGCAAGACGAGAGGGAGTTGAGTTTGCACAGTGGGATGGTAAACAAGGGGACAAAGGCAGGCACAGCACCAAAGTTTCCACAAAAAGGAATATCCCAGGTACAGTGTCAGCTCTACATGCCTCCTCTGAGAATAAATTAAAGGGAATCAAGGAATGCATATTTTGCGAAGGCAACCACAAGTCATATAAATGTGAGGTGGCTGAGGCCTTACCCTTTCAGGAGAGAAAGGACAGGGTAACTAAGTCCACAGCATGTTTTAAATGTTTTTTGAAAGGTCATAGAGCAAGGTTTTGTAAGTTTAAAATTTTGTGCAAAAAATGTCATGGTAGGCATCAGCCATTATTGTGTGAAAACACTCTTAGTAGGCCTACCCCAGAAGTAGAGACATCAGTGGCACATGCCACTGCTATGCAAGGGAGTAAAAGTAAAGGGGGATTATTGCAAACAACTGCAGCCTTATTAATTGGGAATGAGGGAGAAGCTACTGTAAGAGTGTTGTTTGATAGTGGTAGCCAGTGTAGTTTTATTAAGACCAGAATTTCCAGAAAATTGAAGTTTAAAGAACTTAAGAGGGAAAATTTAAGAATTTCTGGTTTGGGGGTTCCGTTCAAAACCGAACCAAATTTAAGAAGGTAGAAGTTCTGGTTAAAGGGTTGTTACCGCAAAGTCCCACTATCAAGGTCCAAGCTGTAGAGATTGAGGAACTTTGTGCTCCAGTCACTACTTGTTTAGATATGGCATGTGTCCAAGAATTGCAAGTTAAAGGAATTAATTTGGGCAATAATAAGTTTGAGGGAACAGAAGATATTAGTCTTTTGATTGGAGCTGACTATTATTGGGACTTCATCACTGGTAATATTGTTCGTACATCTCAAGGCCCGGTAGCTATTGAAAGTAAGCTAGGCTGGATGCTACATGGTAGTTATTGCAATGAAATGGAAGTTAAGGCTCTTTTTGTTAAGATTGAGGAGAACAGCCATGGTCTGGAAAGGCATTTGAAAGCAAAAAACTTCACTTTTTTACGTGAAGGTCAAAATATGAGAATAAAAACCCCACTCTAATAGACAGAGTTTATTTCCACGACAGTTTCGACGCCCACTGGCATCCTCCTCGGGTGGATACAGAAACACAAATGAAACAAAACAAGAGGGAAAAAACAGTTCAGGGATCGACCGTTAAGAAATTCGCACCTAGGTTGGATTCCATTCTCTCGAGACAGGAGGGGCATTTTCATTAAGTACATTCGCACAAATTTTAAAACTATCTTCCTGTTCTAAACATACAGATTCTATTATTTTTACATAATTATTACATTTATAATTAAATTTATTACATTTAATATTGCATAATTATTAATTACAGAAATTAAATTTATTATTGCATTGGTTATTACATTGTTGTTTATTATGTCTCGAGAGAATGGAATCCAACCTAGGTGCGAATTTCTTAACGGTCGATCCCTGAACTGTTTTTTCCCTCTTGTTTTGTTTCATTTGTGTTTCTGTATCCACCCGAGGAGGATGCCAGTGGGCGTCGAAACTGTCGTGGAAATAAACTCTGTCTATTAGAGTGGGTTTTTATTCTCGCATTTGAAAGCGTTTTGGGAACTTGAATCTATTGGTATAAAGGACAACCAGGCAAGTACAGTGAACAATGATGTTTTAGAGCAATTTGAAAAGGGATTGGGTTTAGAGATGGTTGCTATGAAGTTGGCCTACCATGGAAGGATTCTTGCAAACCCGGTTCAAACCTTCAGCTAGCTAATCGGAGGTTGGAGACTTCATTGTACAGGCTAAGAAAAATGAGGAGTTGTTAATTGAATACGATGAGGCCATCCTAAGTTATGTAAGGGAGGGCTATGCTGAAAGGGTGCAAGGTGAGCTGGTGAGCCAGGAGGCACATTATCTGCCACACCATGCAGTGGTACGGCGAGACAAAACTACCACCAAACTGAGAGTAGTTTTTGATGGCTCAGCCAAGGACAAGGTGGTGTGTCCTTGAATGACTGTTTGGATGCTGGGCCAAATTTAAATGCAGATTTATTTTCCTTGTTACTGAGATTCAGGTTTGGTAGAGTAGCATTGACTGCAGATGTGAAGCAAGCCTTTTTGCGGATAAAGTTAAAACCAGAGGACAGAGATGCAGTAAGGTATCTGTGGGTGGATACGAAAGACTTGTTGGAAAATGAACCTAAGGTTCAAGCATATAGAATGAAGTCAGTGTTGTTTGGCCTCAGCTCTAGTCCATTTCTGTTGGCAGATACTATGCAGTACCATTTTAAGAAATATTCTGAAGTCTATCCTAACACTATTGAACACATAAGGAAAAATTTTTATGTTGATGATTTGCTATGTTCCGTGGATAATACAGAAATGGCTAAACAGATATTCATGGAGGCTAGAGCTATAATGAGGGAGGCTGGCATGGAGCTCAGAAAATGGCAGACCAATCATTCGCAATTACAAGAGTTTATGAGTCATTCCTCTGTAGTACCTGATGCAGCAGAAAGTATTGAGGATTCTGGTATTAAGGAGTTTGGGCAATAGACGCAAAGGTGCTAGGCATCGTTTGGCAGCAAGATGATGATTTGTTTACCTTCAATGGAAATCTTTAGTAGAGCTGGCTGAGAATGAGACAAGGTGGACAAAACGTACAGCTCTTAGTTTGGCTTCGAAGGTCTTTGATCCTCTTGGATTCCTGGCTCAATTTGTGATAAAGTCAAAAATTTGGTTTCAGAGCCTCTGGGAAATTGGACTTGGTTGGGACCAAGAGTTACCTGATCATATGGTGGTAAGGTGGAAATATTGGTTCAAAGAATTGGCACATCTTGGAGACATTGAAATCCCAAGATGGTACTTTGGAGAGTTGAACAATAGTCCAGACAATTTGGAGCTGCACATCTTTTGTGATTCAAGTGAGGAAGCCTATGCAACTTGTATTTATATAAGAGGCGCATTGCAAGAGGAAGTAAGTTGCAGGTTGGTTGCTGCAAAGAGTAGAGTAGCACCTTTGAAAAGGCTTTCTGTTCCAAGGTTGGAATTGATGGGTGCCGTTATTGCTAGTCGGCTTGCAATTACAGTGCGAAAGTCTTTGGCCCTCTTTGAAATTCCAAGCTATTATTGGACAGACTCCACTGTAGTTTGGCACTGGTTAAGAAGTCAGGCAAGGAAATGGAAACCATTTGTTGCCAATAGGGTGGAGGAAATTCAAGCGCACACAGATCCCAAGCAATGGAAGCATTGTCCAGGCATCCAAAACCCCGCTGATTTACCAACACGAGGAATTTCGGTGAAAGATCTTTCACAATCAAGTTTGTGGTGGAATGGGCCAGAGTGGCTAAAACTTGGAAGTGAAAACTAGCCTTCTAATCAGCCTATTGTAGGAGAATGTCAGGCTGAAGAAGCATGGGTGAGTGAGGTGAGAAAATGCGCTGTGAACAGTTGTCAAGTTATGCAGCAGGACCCCATATTGAGGCTTGAGGACATTAGCAGTCTGAAAAGATTGTTAAGAGTGACAGCATGAATATATAGATTTACCAACAACATTAAGGGAGAAACAAGAAGGGAAGGAATTCTGAACAGTAATGAGATTCAGCAAGCCAGGAAATACTGGGTGGTATATGCGCAGAAGGAAAAATTTGGTGAAGAGCGGGAATTGCTCACCAGCCATCCATTACAAGTTCTACCAACACATTCTGCGCTCAAGGGTTTGGATGTGTTTTTGGATCAGGATTTATTGAGAGTAGGAGGTAGACTACAGTTTTCTGGGCTTCCAGAGGAGAAAAGACATCCAATTTTGCTACCTCCTGGGGGGCACTTTGTGGACCTTTTGATCCTGGATACTCATCATAAGCTGTTACATGCTGGAGTTAGAGAAGTGATAATAGAGATTAGACAACAATTTTGGATTCCCAAAATTAGACAAGTAGTGAAAAAGTTCTTGCATAAATGTGTGGTTTGCAAGCGTTGGAGTGCAAAGCCTTATTATGAAAAGGTGGCTCCACTTCCAAGAGAACGGTGTGTCTATACTGCCCCATTTGATGTAGTGGGAGTAGACTTTGCAGGGCCAGTCTATGTGTATGAGCGAGGGGAGTCTAACAAAGGTTATATATGTCTTTTCACCTGTGCTACCACCAGAGCAATCCATTTGGAGTTGGTAAGCAACTTAAGTAGTGATGTATTTCTTTTGGCCTTTAAAAGGTTTGTGAACAGAAGGGGTTTCCCAAATAAAATCATATCGGATAATGCAAAAACCTTCAAAAAGGCTGCAAAGGAACTCCAAGAAATTTGGTCCTTGCTAAAAGAGGAAGGATTCCAATCCTACTTTTCACATCAAGGGGTACAGTGGGAGTTTATTGTTGAGAGAGCACCATGGTGGGGAGGATTTTGGGAAAGGCTAGTGAGAAGTGTAAAGTGTCCATTAAAGAAACTTTTAGCTAATGCTCATTTGAGCAAAGAAGAATTTTCTACTGTTTTATGTGAAGTAGAAGCAATGGTGAACAGTAGGCCTATCACTTTTGTTTACAACAGTAGGCAGGATGCAGAGCCATTGATACCAAATCATTTTCTTTGTGGTAAACGATTAACATCAAATCCCAGTGTGCCAGAAGACTTGCAGCCCATCCAGAGCACTCAAGGAGAGTTAACCAGACGGTTCAGGTACCTTGAAGAGCTACAAGATCAGTTATGGAAGAGGTGGCAGATGGAATACTTGCCAGAACTCAATTATTACCCATCAGGCAAGGTAAAGGGCTCCAATGCAACTTGTATCAAGGTGGGAGAAGTGGTAATGATTGGGGATGAAAGACCAAGGCAATGCTGGAAGCTTGGCATAATTGAAGAGTTGTTTGTTGGCAAAGACAATTTAGTTAGGTCTGCACTGGTAAAGACTTCAGGAGGAAAGTTAAAGAGACCTATACAAAAACTCTATGCTTTAGAAATCAGCAAAAACACAGATAGTCAAGATGAAACATTTGAGTTACAGCCTCATGGAGAAGGCTTGGCTAACCTTGCAGAAGGTAATGACAACAATGCCTCTTCGGTGGGGAGTGTTAGAAAATCTAGAAGAGGAAGAACCATTGTTGTCCCAAGGCGATACGATGACTAAGCTGATTGATGCAGCATTGCTTGTATATATATTAAGTTAAGGTGTGTATATATCCATCTCATAATTGTAAGGTTAGTGAAAAATTAACTTAATTTATAGCTAGCATTTTTGAGCTCTTGTGGCATCATTGTTTGGTCACACTGTTGGCATCATTTTGGGAAGCTGCGCGTGGGGTAGACACCCCAGTTAGGTTACTTAGGTTCTAGCAAACAATCAAAAGCACTTACCGGTGCGTTGAATTAGGTATTCCTTGAAGCCTACCGTTTTATTCCTGTGTCCCACAACAGCCTACCTAACTCTCTCTTACATTACCAATTTAGAAGCTATAGACATTACCCCTAACTATACTTAAGTACGAACAACTTCCTACCCGATTTGTCACCTTAGATTCATCACCTAATTTTACTCAGCACCAAAGATTCGGTCAGATATAAAAAAAACATGTCTAGGCCAGACCAAAGCAATACGAACAGCCCGTTGGTTCGTTTATGGCTTGGTCTTGCCATTCAGCTTAGATTTAGTGATATTTACTCTTTAGTGACTTTTAGACTATATACATATATATACATACACGTCACCTCACTCCTCCCCTACAAGTTTAGTCTGTCAGGGGGATGAGGGACCCTAGACGACCTGTGGAGCGGGGTTGATGTAGTAGGATCAGGTGCAACCTGTATAGGCGGGCAAGTTGAACCATTTTCCGGAGGATCAGTTCTCTCTTCCGGAAGACTCTGGTCCTTCTGCACTTCCCGTTCCCATATCTGGTCCTGATGGCGTTTAATAGAACGACCATCTTCTAGTTGGCACTTGAAGGAAACAGGGCCCGTTCTCTCCTGCACAGTTGCAGGAACCCATTTTGGTCCAGCCCCATAGTTGCGAATCACAACTGGATCATTAGGTTTCGCTTCTAGAACTCTCCTCTTTTAGTGTCGTGGTACAACTTCTGTTTTTCCTGATGGCGTAAAACTCGTTGTTGTAACATTTCGTTTGGACGTAACAAATCAAAAACTGAACGAATTCCCCGGCCAATCAGAAGTTTAGAGGGAGACACCCTGTCGTGGTGTGTGGTGTTATTCGATATTTAAACAAAAATTTATCCAACACCACTTGCATTTCCTCCCACGAGAATGACGCAAGGCCGACTTGAAAGTACGGACCATGTTTTCCGCGAGACCGTTAGAGACGGGTGGAAAACACTAGACCGGACATGTCTAATGCCATTTAGGTGGACGAAGGAACGAAATTCCTCACTGGTAAAACAAGTACCATTGTCGGAAACCAGGACTACGGGTAAACCCCATCGAGCGAAAACTGAACGGAGTAAGCGAATAGTAACACCCGAAGTCGTGGAAGTGGTTGGAAAAATTTCCACCCACTTAGAGTAGGCGTCCACAATGACTAGGAAATAAGTATTATTTATAGGACCTGCATAGTCAACATGGATCCTATGCCACGGTATAGTAGGCCATTCCCAAGGATGAAGTGGACTTTTCCTTGGGAGATCTCTGTTCTCTAGGCAGCTTTGACAGGAACGAACCAATGATTCGAGTTCTCCATCTAAACCAGGCCACCAGAAATAAGCTCTCGCCAGCTCTTTCATTTTTGTTGCGCCCATGTGTTCAGCGTGAAGTTCCTTCACTAAATTCGACCTGCCTTTATTTGGAATAATCACTCTGTGGCCCCATAAGAGACAGCCATTTTGAATAGAGAGGCCAGACTGACGCTGAATAAAAGGCTGTAATTCACTCTCAACCTTAGTAGGCCAACCAACTGAGCAGAAATGGATGACCCTAGACAGAATAGGGTCTGATTTTGTCCACTGCTCTATTTGTACTGCAGATACTGGAGTGGATTCCAAAAACTCCACCAAGTGAACCCATTCTGTAGGTATAGGTACACAATCATTTGGATTTTCTAAGGGCAACCTACTTAGCGCATCAGCCGTACCTAGAAGTTTACCTGACCGATGTACTAAGTCAAATTTATAGGCTTGTAGAATCAGTGCCCATCGTTGAATCCTACCTGAGGCCATAACTGGAATATTTTTATTAGGTGAAAATAAACCTAAGAGAGGCTTATGGTCAGTAATTAGTTTAAATTCATGACCCCATAGATAGAAATGAAATTTTTTTACTGCAAATACTAAGGCTAATGCTTCACGTTCCACTTGTGCATATCGTCTTTCCGTCTCAGTTAGTGTTCTAGAAGCAAAACAGATAGGCCTATCTACACCATCAATGTGGTGAGATAACACTGCCCCAATTCCATAAGAACTGCTGTCTGCTGAAACTACGAGAGGAAGTTTAGGATCATAATGCACTAGGAGAGTGGACTTTAGTAGTACGTCCTTGGAAGCCTCAAATGCTTCCTTTTGAGTTTTCTCCCATCTCCACTGTTCCCCAGATCGTAATAGCTTATTTAGGGGTTCAAGGAAAGTCGATGCATTAGGCAAAAATTTCCTATAAAAGTTTAGGAGACCTAAATAAGCTTGTAACTGTGTGATGTTTTGTGGAGGTGGTGCCTTTTCTATTGCTTCTAGTTTATCCACCGTTGGATGAATGCCTGAGGCATCTATGCGGAACCCTAAATATGAAACCTCGTTAGTGACCCATGAACACTTTTCTCTCTTTAGCTTAAGTCCAGCATCCCGGAGTCTTTTTAGAACCGTGGTTAATCTAGTTAGGTGTTCTTTTTTAGTCGAACCTGAAATGAGGACATCATCTAGAAAGCAAAGTACCCCTGGAATGTGACCTAGAACTTGGTCCATTGTCCTCTGAAAAATACCTGGAGCCGATGCTATTCCATAGCATAGCCTATTGTACTTATATAGGCCTCGGTGCGTATTTATGATAGTTAATTCTTTAGAGTTTTCATCTAAACTTAGTTGAGCATAGGCTTGGGACATATCGAGTTTTGTGAAATATTTACCCCCAGCAAGAGAGCTAAATAATTCATCAGGCTTGGGTATAGGATAGCAATCTAGAAGGACGGCTCTATTTGCTGTTAAACGGTAATCCCCGCATAACCGCACGGACTTGTCCGGTTTTAGTACAGGAACTACTGGGGCAGCCCACTTAGCGTGTGTGACTGGTTCAATAATTTTATCTTTTAGCAGCCTGTCAATTTCTAAATCTACCTTCTCCCGCAGTGCATGCGCAATTGAACGAGCCTTACAAAATTTCGGAGTTACATTAGGATCTACTTCTATGCAGACCTGATGGCCTTTTAGGTTGCCTACTTCAGGCCCAAAAATAGAAGAAAACTCCCTTAACAATGAGTCTATGTCAGATGGATATGAGAGTGTATGCACATCTGCCTGACCCCTTGGCAAGATTTTGTCAATTGGCATTTCCAAAGCATCAATCCAATCACGGCCTAGTAGAGTAGGCCCTTGCTCATCCACCACTAAAAGGGTTAAGGGATGAGACAAAGTTTTCTGGTTAAGTGTAACTGTGACGTATGCTTCTCCACAAATAGGTATTTTTATGTCCCCGTACTTCTTCAAAATCGTTTTAGATGCATGTAGTTTAGGTGTGTTTTTGAAAATCTTATCAAAAACTACCTTGGACATGACCGTCCGGGCAGCACCCGTATCCAATTCTAGAGGAACTGTAATTCCATTTAGGCCTACCTCTACAATATATGGGCCTGTATTTCCCCACTTTGCTGCTCATAGAATAGGTACTCCACTCCAATGTTCGAAGTATTTCCCTTTTGAGGATTTATACTAGAAATGTTAAAATTAGAATTTTCACCCTTTGTTTTCTTTGAAAAACACACTTTAGCTATGTGGCCTATTTTACTACAGTTTCGGCAAACTGCTTCTTTTAAAAGGGCAATCTTTCTTCCAATGGTGTTTTCCACACCCTGTACATGGCTTGGAAGGCTTAGTAGAATTAGTAGGCTTAGTCGTATTCGCCTCATACCTTTTATTTGCCTGTCTAGTAGGCTCGTTAGGTCTGCCAGGCCTAGAAGATTTAAAGCTATTTACGTGTTGGGCTTTACTACTATGATTTCCAAAAGCTCTAACATCTTTAGCAGCTGCTTCTCTAGCCGTAGCTATTTCTACAGCCTGACTAAAAGTTAGGTCCTGTATGGCTAATAGGGCTCTCTGGGTAGACTCCTCTTTGAGACCCATTACAAACCTATCTCTTAGCATTTCATCTAATTTGTTCCCAAATTTACACGTACGGCTATGGCTTTTTATTCCTGCAACAAACTCTGCAATGCTTTCATTTCCCGTCTGATGCCTTGAATAAAATTTGAAACGTTCATAGATGAGAACTACTCGGGGTTTGTAGTGATCGGTTAGGGCCTGTACCAATTCATTATAGGTGCAAGTTTCCGATGCTTTAGGAGAAACTAGGTCCATAACTAAACCAAACGTTTTAGGACCTATTATAGTTAAAAAGGTAGGTACTTTCTTAGCATCCGGAATGGAATTTGCCTCGAAAAACAACCTCACCCTAGTGGCATAAGCTTCGAAGTCCTCCCCATTGTCTTCGTAGGGGCTTATATGGCCAATCACCGACATGCTAGAGCAAAACCGAATTAGGCCAACTCACGTGAAGTAGGTTAGGTTAGGTTTAAATTTGGTCTAGTTACTGAATAGTGAATTTTATTAGAGTTAGTGCTGAATAGTGAATTGTATTAGAGTTAGGGCTGAGTAGGAATTAGTTTTAGAGTTAGGGCTAAGTAGGAATTAGTTTTAGAGTTAGGGCTGAGTAGGAATTAGTTTTAGAATTAGGGCGGCGGGAGCTACGCTATAGTACGGTAGCTTCCCCACACAAACAAACCAAATCGGACGACCCACTAGGCTACATCCAATTTTCCAAACAACCACTTGAACCCAATAAGCCAAATTAACCCAATAAGCCAAATTAACCCAATGAGCCAAATTTAACCCAATGAACAAAATTTAACCAAATGAGCCAAATCCCATCCTCGTCGCCAAATGTGATAGCGTGGGGTAGACACCCCAGTTAGGTTACTTAGGTTCTAGCAAACAATCAAAAGCACTTACCGGTGCGTTGAATTAGGTATTCCTTGAAGCCTACCGTTTTATTCCTGTGTCCCACAACAGCCTACCTAACTCTCTCTTACATTACCAATTTAGAAGCTATAGACATTACCCCTAACTATACTTAAGTACGAACAACTTCCTACCCGATTTGTCACCTTAGATTCATCACCTAATTTTACTCAGCACCAAAGATTCGGTCAGATAGGAAAAAACATGTCTAGGCCAGACCAAAGCAATACGAACAGCCCGTTGGTTCGTTTATGGCTTGGTCTTGCCATTCAGCTTAGATTTAGTGATATTTACTCTTTAGTGACTTTTAGACTATATACATATATATATACATACACGTCACCTCAGATAGAGAGCTCTCTTGCAATTCAGTTTGGTTGTTTAGATACATGATTGTTGCATCGTGCAATAGTCCAGGTTGCGTTGTTGTTGCAAGGTTCAGAAAGAAGACCACAAATAGTACCCTTTTTGTTTACTTTAAGTTCATGTAATTAAGGTCTAAGGTAGGCCCGCATCGAGTCAGCAACCCTGAGGTTACCCTGAGGTAGGACCTAATAGGATCTCAAATCCGTAAGTTTTAATTTAGCTTAACTTGGGCTTTAGGTAGAACTTGCCCTTTAGAATTTGGCCGTTCACGGCTCAGCTGGGATTTTGAACCCGACAAATAAATAAAATAACAATTATTTCCTTTCCTTGAGGGTCCGATAGTGTCGCGGGTTTTTGTTTTTCTTTACGCTCAGCTATAGAAGTATTTTGGATTTTCCTTTATTGCTTCTACCACCTTTTCCTCTTCCCTCTCTGTATGATCCTTTATCTGGGTTTATATATTCCTATTGATACCCTCCAGTTTTTCTTGTATTACAGTACTTTCCTGGCATTGATGTCTCCACAATCAGCTAACTTCGCGCAGTATACCTCGTTAACTTCGTTGCTGTTCCGTGTGATGGTCTCTCTTCACACAAAGGTCAAGTTGGTGGCCCCGCCCCTAGGTCTGGCTTTGTGGAGGAGCGAGTTGCTTTCTTGCGCTCTCCACCGCACATAGCCAGGTACACCCGGCTCTCTGGTACCGTCCTGAGCCAGACATCTATTCTTCGTTTGAAAACTTCAACTTTGACCCCTGTAACGTTTCTTAGGTCCTTTGGAAGCTGGTTAAAAAGTCTTGGCCCCCTGACAACCAAGCTATTTTCCTTCAGTGTTGAAGAGGTCCCTTGTCGGGCCTTTAATATGGGAACACTACACATCCTGCCTTTCCTATTTTCCAGTGTTGTTTGAATGGTAATTAGGTTTAGTTTCAGGTTCGGTACCAGTTTTTCGATCATTTTCCATATGTAGATTATGGTGTAACTCTCTCTTCTTCTTTCCAGGGAGTACAGATTTAGTTTACGTAGTCTTCCGCAGTAGTTGAGCTTTTTGCAACCATCAGTCTTTGCTGTGAAATGTCTCTGAGTTTCTTCTAGTCTATCAATTTCTTCCTTTTTATATGGGAACGTCAAGATTGAGCAGTATTCAAGTTTTGGTATAATCAATGTTTTTAGCAGGGGAATCATTACTATCCTGTCCCTTCTTTTGAACATTCGTAATACCTGTCCCGCGACTCTTTTTGCTTTATTTATCGCTATCTGATTTTGTGTTTCGAATTTCACATCATCGGTCATTATTACCCCTAGATCGATCGCTTTCGTGCTTCTCTGACGTTCCTGTCTATCTGGAGCATAATATGCAGCCTGTTTAAGTTCCTCATTTTTACCATATCTCAAGAGCTGAAATTTCTCGGTGTTAAATGTCATGTCGTTGTCTTCTGACCATTTGTATATTTTGTTCGTGTCCCTCTGCAAGGCCCCCACTTCATTTACATCGCTGATTTTTTGATGATCTTTTATTTATCGTCTGCAAAAGGATGTTACTATACTGCTGCTGTTTACTCCGCTGTCTATGTCTGTTAGCATGATAATGAACAGGAGTGGGGGCAGTACTGTACCTTGTGGTACTGAGCTGCGTACTTCCGATTCTGATGATGATATACCTTGAATTTCGACGACCTGTAGACGTTCTCTGAGGAAGTTGTAGATCCATTTTCCCACTTTGCCTGTTATTCTCATATATTTAATTTTATGTGCTATTATACCATGATCACATTTGTTGAAAGCTTTAGCAAAATCCGTGTATGTGACATCGTAGTTGTCATTGCCTTCCAGTGCATCTAGGATATTATTGTTGTGTTCTATTAGTTGTGATAGGCATGATCTACCTGATCGGAATCCGTGCTGATTTCCGTTGAATCTTTCCAGTGTCTTCAAGAAATCATAAATTTTCTCTCAAACTATTCTTTCAAATACTTTGGTGAGGTGGGACGTCAATGACACCTTTATATATCGGGACAATGCTTGCACTTTTCGAAGATGCTCGGTATTTCACCAATAGGGTGTCAATGACACCTTTATATATCGGGACAATGTTTGCACTTTTCAAGATGCTCGGTATTTCCCCAGTAGGGTGTGTCAATTTTAGGGAGCAAAGTGAAATCTTTAGATTTTCAAAGACTACTAGTGACCAAATGATGCAGTTTTATGTGCTAAATCGAAATATGGCTTTAAAATTCAGATTTGACCACTCCTAGCCACTTATATTTGAAGTTGAAGTTTACGAAAAATCAGCAATTTTTGCAAGTATTTTTTATTGTACATAACTACATTTTACATACATTACATACAATTAAAGACATTTTGATTGTATTTCAATATTAAAACTTAGAAATATGTCTGCCTTGCTCTTGTTCCTGGACATGAGCTCCCTACTGGCCACTTGGCCACTGATGCACCCCTCCCTCCTCTCTTGTGAGTAAACATGTTGTGCTGCTTTAGTTGTCATCCTTACATACCTCTCTACTGACTGTGTGTGTGAGGGCCATGCAGGAACTTCCATTGGTCTATCCAGAAACTACTTGATTGCAGCAGTGGCGAGGGAGCAGGTCAGAGGAGGCTGTCACGCCAGAGTTCCAGTCAATAAGCTCCGAGAGTTTGGTGGCATCTGGATTGATGTCAGGAGTCTTCCTGGGTCTGACACTGCAGTCTCCTACCTGTGTGTCCTCATCTCCTTCACCTCTGATTTCCAGTATCCTCTTCACTGCCTCCCTCCTCTCCTCCTCCACCTCACTGCACAGCATGGCCTGGAGCACAGCCTCAGAGTGTGCATACTAAGCTGATTTCTTCACTGTAGGCATCATTATTCCTATCACCTCCTTCTTCTGACTTCTGAGCAGCTCCAGCTGGTACAGTACTGTACATGCCTGGGACCCTCCACCCAGCTGTGATTTAACTTGATGTTGAACCAGTTTGGCATGTAGACTCCCACTATGAATTCCACAATTATCCTCAGATTCTTCAGGTTCCTACTCTTCAGCCCATGTTTGGAAATCCACAATCTGTAGAACCTTAGAACCGTGGTGACCCACCTACTGTGACAGACTGCCCCAATCTCCAGGAGAGCTAGACTCTGAGGTACCTCTCCCGATCTGATGGCAGTGATGATTCTGTAGCCATATGATTGGTCTGTGCTGAGGTCCTTGACTACCTCCTGATTGATATGGGGTAGAGGAGGACCAACAGTGATCCTCGTGAAGTTTGGGTTGATCTCCAGCTCAGTGGCAGTGTCTAACATCTTCCCTAGGGGCCCAGACCACTTGTTGTTGCTCAATGTCTTGCCATCCAGTACAGTCACCAGGTGTCTGAGACTCAGCTCCCCAGTGTACAAGTCACAGATAATCCACACCAACTTCCTGCTAAGCTTGGCCTCCACATAATGCATTACTCCTCCCTCCCAGCCAGTATTCACATTAATACTGTCACCTCCTATGGCCAAAAGGGTCTGGTCTGCTCCTCTCTCTCTTAGCCCGTGTGCGGAAATTTGTACAACATTTGTACGTTGGAAATTTATACGCCAGCATTTGTACGCCAGGACATTTATACGACTGGAAATTTTTACGACTGACATTTGTACGACGGTAATTTAAGTATGCGCTCTACCGGACTTTTTTGACTTAAGTATGCGATCTACCCATGATAATAACCGTGACTTCATTTTTTTATATAAACATAAGCACAGGTGCAAAAAAAAAAAATAAATAAAAGTAAACATTATTTAAATATTTTGAAAATAATTTCAATTTGAAGAATTTTAAATTTTATCATGTATCACAGCGCATTAAAGGATTAACAGGTAAGTAAATGGTTATTGAATAGGTACAGGTGGTTAGGTTAGGTTAGGCCTGGAGATTAATGAGAAAAAACTCGCAAGATTTGTTCCCCGATTTTTTAAATGACATTCGTTCTGTATATCGCTAGTTACATTTTCTCTTAAATTGATAAACTGAAATCTAGTTTCAGTTATGCATTTAATTATTGTAATATGTAATTTCATAATTTGTGATAATTTGTATTTTAACTTACCTAGTTTCAAATTCAATTTTATTAACTGATCATGAATTTCTTGCGTATAACGTATAAATTACCGTCGTACAAATGCTTGGCGTATAAATTTCCAGTCGTATAAATGTTCTGGCGTACAAATGCTGGCGTATAAATTTCCGTCGTACAAATGTTGGCGTACAAATTTCCGGGTTTCCTCTTAGCCAGTTCACCAGATGATCAGCAATGATCTCAGCATGCCTTTTCTCCTCTGCAGCTTCCTCTGGTACAAAATGCCACAAATATTTCCCACCTGGTTCATTGCACACTGTGTAGTGTTCTTCCTTAATGAGGCCAGGAAACTCAATCTAGGTATTTTCGCCGCCGGACTTTTCGCCGCCGGACTTTTCGCCGCCGGACTTTTCGCCGCCGGACTTTTCGCCGCAGGAATTTTCACCGTAGGAATTTTCGCCGCAAGGAATTTTCGCCGCAAAATATATAATTTGTGTAAATATATAAATATAAGCCTACCAAATTTTCTGAACTCTCTAATACGTCGGGTTTGGATGACTTGGAAATTTTCATTTATTCATTCTCTTAAATAAGTGATTTCATGTACTTCAAAGGTTTTGAACCCTTAGGTTTTTAAAAACCATTTTTGATGGTTTAAAGTGATACTGCACATGCAGTAACAGATACTGTCAAAGTTTTATAAAATCGTATTGGAAGTGTGAAATAAAAAACTGCAAGGCAAGAGTGCATACAGTTTTAGAAAGTGACGCTAAAATAGTAATTTGCAAAACATTTGGTGAGCATAGTCATTCTGCAAACCCATCAAAGCCTAAAGTGTACGCCACAATAGCAAATATGAAAACGACTGCTACTAACTCCCAATTATCTGCAAGATCACTAATTGCCGATGCTTCTGCAAGCCTAGATGATGCAGGTTGTTATCTAATGCCATCAATTGCAACTTCATCAAGAAATATTAGAAAATGGAGGCAAAAGAATATGGATATGTTGCAAAAGTACATAATAGAACGTAAACTATGCTAGGATCTTTAGGAGACATTTTTTAAATGAATCCATCAAATAAAACATTAAAACTAACGAAAATATTACGACTTAACCTAACCAATCATCAACTTATTTTTTATTTTTTTAAAATTGCAGGTTGTTATCTAATGCCATCAATTGCAACTTCATCAAGAAATATTAGAAAATGGAGGCAAAAGAATATGGATATGTTGCAAAAGTACATAATAGAACGTAAACTACGCTAGGATCATTAGGAGACATTTTTTAAATGAATCCATCAAATAAAACGTTAAAACTAACGAAAATATTGCGACTTAACCTAACCAATCGTCAACTTATTTTTTATTTTTTAAAAATTCTTTTGCGGCGGCGAAAATTCCTTGCGGCGAAAATTCCTAGCGGCGAAAAGTCCTGCGGCGAAAATTCCGGCGGCGAAAAGTCCGGCGGCGAAAAGTCCGGCGGCGAAAGTTCCGAACGCGCAGGAAACTGCCTGTCACTGCCCTCAGCTTCCGTCATCATTTTGATGTCATCTCTTTTCCCATCAAAGAAGATACAGGTGACGCCATTTTCCCTAATCTCTTCATCAAACTTCTTGACCAGCTCCTTAGTCAGTCTCTCCTGAACCCTCCTCACCTTGTTGTGGTCAATCACCAGTGTTGTGTCAAACTCAATCCAGGCAGCAGTGGCAATCTCTGCAGTCTCTCTCAGCCCAGTGTGATGTCTCAAGCTAGCCAGAGCTATGTTGGTGATATCTTCAGTGTTGTATTTCTTCTTCTTAGCCACAGGCAAGGAAGAAGTTGTCGCAGCCTCTGGTATGAAGTCTTTATCCTCCTCTCTCCTCCCTGCCTCCTCCAGTATATCTCCAGTAAGGTAGGTTGATTTTCCGCATTTTTTTAGATATCGACTTTGGACTAGTCGAGATAGTCAGGGCTTAATATGATAATAACTGACAAAAGATTTCAGATCCCTAGCTTTAACCGTTTTTTGAGGAAACCGTTTCAAAAATCGTCAAAAAATCGTACCAAAATACCGCATTTTCGCAATTTTCGGCCGAAAAAAACATGCTATTTTCATAAAAAAAATCCTGAAAAAAGTTACAATTTTATTGAAAAAAAGTAAAAAAAACATGTACAGAGTCAAATAGACACACTTAGATCCCAAGATCATCGTAATTTTCATTGTAAGAGCCCTTAGAAGCAAAAGAAGGCCTCATCTGGCGGCTTAGGGCTTTGGCCAGAATGTGTTTGTGCCTTGATTCGAGTCCATAAACAGTATGGGAAGCTTCAGATGTCAGCTTCACGGCCCTTTCAACACTCTAAGAATGTGAAGGCAGATCAGGCAGCTCCAGCTTGGTGCCATTCAGCAATGCTTCTTGAAGCTCCTGGTCAGAAAAGTCTTCTGTGAGAGCAGGTTCACGGATACCACTTTGAGAAAGGTTGATTAGTTCTGACCAGTGGGTAGCTTCAATGTTGATGGCTGTGATCTTCTTCAGCCTCTTCTTGGCTGGCTTCCCACTTCTGAAAGAATAATAATTAATTTATTTTTTATTCCAGTTTAAGATTTAATCCCTATTAGTCTCAGAATTGCTGATTTAAATTAAACTTAAATTAAAAAAAAACAAAAAACCGAGTTCTATAAATCCCCATAATCGAATTTTTTTTCAGAAAGAAGGTAAGATTATTTCCATTATCAGAGGGGAAGGGGGGAATTGGGATAAGAAAATGTGAAAAAAAATTCGATTATGGGGATTTATAGAACTCGGGCCTTTTTTTTATTAAATAAATCCCCATAATCAAATTTTTTTTCACATATTTTTAAATTAATAAATGCTTACCTGATGGACAGAATTTTCTTGAGAGCAGCTTCTCTCACTTCCAAGTCATCAGACTTCATCATGGAGTACAGCACATTCTCGGGCAGCAAGGCAAAAGCATTGTACTTCAGGTTCTTGAAAGCAACACCCTGGATTTCTTCAGACTGCTGCTTGATCCTCTGGATCATGTTGAAGATATACAGCTACTGATTGTGGAACTTGCTGTCCCTTTTGATCTCAAACCAACTGACTGCATACACTTCCACAATGAACTTGATAGCTTGGTAAAGCTTATCCTGTAGTTCTGGAGGGTAAGCACCTCTGGTCCACAGACACATCAATCTAATTGCCAAAGTCAACCATCTTGCATGGTTTAATGGTCCAATTTTCGAGGCAGCAAATCTTGGGTTGACTTTGTCCCTGGAAATTCCAAGCACATACTCCAAAAGAAGCCTCTGGTCGCTACTGAGATCATTCAGTGTCTCCTCAGCAAATTCCATGTCATCCAGGGGGCCACTGAGTTTGGTGAATTCCACTTGTGGCAGATCTTGGTAGTCAATTTCACAGAGTTTTCCCAGCGGACCAGTGAAAGCAGTGGGACTTTTGGTACTGCCATCAAGATGCTTGAAAACAGCTCTGAAAGGGAGCTCATTCTGATGGAGTGAACAGCCAATGGTGTGCAATTTCCGCTCAATTTTATTTTCCAGAGCTGTTACAAGGCCTCCCTCCCAGCCAGTGTTTGTATTTGTATTATCAAGGAGGACAGCTTTCAGGGTATGAACACTGTTAAACTCCTCCATGACACTAGCAATTTTGACATGTTTGACAATTTTCTTTCTTGCACTTCACAGCATTGTCATCACAGGGACGAACAGGTAGCTTACAGGTGCAAGCAGAAATGTCAAAAAGTTTATCCAGCTTTTCCTCCAGATTCTGCTCCTGGACTGTAGAAAGAGATTTCCTGTTTATCTCTCTTGCTTTCTTGAAGTACACTTTATCCACCAATTTCACTACATGATATTCCTCATACAGGGGCAGCCGCGGGTTCACTGCCTGCCAGATCTCAATCACATCCTTTGCTATCATTTTAGCAATATCATAGTCTTTCAAGTCCGGGTGGCTGTTTTGGAGGAAATAACTGTACTGAATAACTTGGCGGAGGGTAGGAGGCTCTGTTTTATCCAAAGGGAAAGGCTGGCCACTGAATTTTTTGGCACTATCACTTCGAGTTAACACTGCAGACTTCCGTTTTTCACCCATTTTTATGAAATATCTGAAAATAAACACAATTAAATGAACGCATCATAAAATAACTTAATTTAATACACATTTTATAGGTAAATATCATTAAAAAATACAAAATAATACACTAATAAACATCTATAATGCATTTACAATAAGTTTCAAGCACCGTTTTGTTAAAAAAGCCGAATTTTAATTGATTATTTTGATGAAATAAGGTCCGATATTTTGTTTGTTTACATTGCGCGAATGCCGCGCGCGCGATTTTACGCGTAAAATTCGGCAATTTTACAACTTAAAAATAATTAACAATCCTCAAAAAATACAATCATTTTCACAAATATGAGTTGGTGCAACGTTTTTTATACATTAATACCTTTCTATCTAGACTAGTCCAAGATCACAGTTCCAAAATCAACCTACCCTAAATTTCTCCAGCCTCCTCCAACTCCATCTCCAGCAGTGACTCCTCCCTCAACTCCTCTTCTTTCTTGGCTGACTCCTCTGCCTTCCTCCTCCTCTTCTCCTCGGCCTTCCTTCTCTGCTCCTGTCTCTGCAGCACTGCTTCCTGTCTCCTGGTCTCAGGGTGATCAGCTAGACCCATCTGGTATGCTCCCACACTGCCCACCTTTTCTCTCTGACCTTTTAATGAAGGCAAGCTCCTGCACTGGTATCTTCTGCTCGCTCCTGCAGCTGCAGTCAATGTGAACCTCAATGTTGCAGACAGGGTTGCACCCAAGTTCACTGCAGCTCCTGATCACACAGTGACAGGTCAGGATGTCTACCAATTTGTCCAGTTTCATCATGAACCTATCTTTGACCTCTAGCTTCACATTGCCAATGGACACCTTCACTGCCTCATCCCATAGTGTCTTCACTTTAGCCCTGGTCCTGACCTCAGTGTTGATTACAGGTCCTGTGAATAGAGCGTTGGCCTTTCTCCACTGAGCCAGTAGCCCTAGAACAATGCCGTTGTTAATCAGGTCATTAACTGGGTAATTCCTCCTGTCTTCCTCATTCATCTCTCTCCTCAACAAACCATACCTCAGCAGATCTCTGGCTGTGGGCAGCTCAGCAGGGGGAAGTTCCCTCCCAATCCCCACCAAATGACTTAGGTGACAACTTGATTTGCTTCGGGTTCCGATTTCTTTCTGACTCATCCTGTGGACCTGTGAACAAAAGAAATATCATTGAAATTTGGATAGGCCTACTGATTATGATTACATAAAATTAAGTTAATTGAAATTCTTACTATCTTCCTATAAGCTCAGATAAAAGGTTGTGTTGTTATAGGTACAAGATTTAATTATTCAAAGTAATGACAATTTCAAACATCTATCATATCAAAATATACAGAAAGTTTGGGTCACACATAACATTTTGAATAATTTGAATTACACAATATTTACATTACGAAGTAATCAAAATTGTCAAAAAGGAGGGAAAACATGCATTCACAATCAAAACTCTAGCATTTGTGACTATGTGAAACTTAGAAACTATACTGCACACCAAACATAACCAAAGTTGACCACACATATCAACGGCACATTGATATGTGTTTCAGGAGGAAAGGTCAATACTTCGAGAGGTGATAGTATCGGTCATTGTGAGAAAAAAAGTTCATATGAACATGTGTCTAATTCTGAATGGTTACGGAGATAGAGCTGTTTGAATCTGATGCGCGCGCAGCTCTTCCTCCCCCTTCCCTCCCCTATAACCTTGAACCATGTAAGCTGTAATGTAAGCATGTAACATAAGCCAATCGACAGCTGACTGTTGTGAGTGACATTGTTTGGAGTTTGAAGCAGTGTTAAGAATGCCACACACCTTCACACATGCCGAATATGCAGAGATGGTGTATGCCTACGGTTTTTGCGATGGAAGTGCAACAGTTGCTGTTGCAGAATACCGTCGACGGTTTCCGAACCGCAGAATTCCGGATCGAAGAGTGTTTACCAGGGTTTTCAACACATTGCGTGAGATTGGTACACTTCCCAGCGCTCATGTTTCATCTGAACGTGAAGGTCAACAAGATGTGGATGAAGTGGAAAACATTCTTCAGTTGGTAGAGCGTAGTCCTACTACTAGCTCACGAAGAATTTCTACACATCTCGGTGTACCACACACAAGAGTATGGCGAACATTACGTGAGGAAGGCTTGCATCCATATCATGTACAGCGTGTACAACACCTTCAACCAGGAGACGCTGTCATGCGACTGGAATTTTGTCATTGGGTAAATGCTAATCGCCGATTGCTTCGATTAATACTGTTCACCGATAAAGCTACTTTCACCCGTGACGATATCAACAACACTCGTAACTCTCATCGGTGGTCAGACGAAAATCCAAATGCCACTGTGGAAACAAATTTTCAACATCGCTTCTCTGCCAATGTGTGGTGCGGTATCATCGATGATCAGCTGATTGGCGCTGTTACTTTAGATTTTAGAGAATCGTCTTACAGGACAAAGTTACCTAGAATTTCTGCAAAATGAATTGCCAGGACTATTGGAGGATGTTCCTTTGGCTACACGCGCTTGTATGTACTTTCAGCATGACAGAGCTCCTCCACATTCTACCCGTCTGGTGATGCAATACCTAAATCAAACTTTCCCTGGTCGATGGATCGGCCGCGGTGGTCCCATTCAATGGCCACCAAAGTCTCCAGACCTCTCTCCATTAGATTATTGTTTGTGGGGGTGGATGAAAAGTCAAGTTTATAAAAGAAAGGTGGATACACGAGACGAATTGCTCGCGCGCGTTTTGGATGCTACTGCCGGCATAAAGGAACGTGAAGATCAACTCAGACGAACAACACGCGATCTTCGCACACGAGTTGCAAAGTGCATTGAGGTTGACGGGATTTTCGAAAACGTATTGTAAACTGTAACAAATTTGTCATTTCTGTATCTGATACCATTCAAAATGCCAATGTTTAAACATTAAATGTTAGAAACAGTAATTGGTTTCACTTTCTTGATTACCATTAACAATGCTTTTGTATTTGTAGATTCAAAGAGCTCTATCTCCGTAACCATTCAGAATTAGACACATGTTCATATGAACTTTTTTTCTCACAATGACCGATACTATCACCTCCCGAAGTATTGACCTTTCCTCCTGAAACACCCTGTGTATATATATATATATATATTATATATATATATAGGGTGGGCCGTAAGTTTCCATACATAGGAAAAATAAACATTTTTTTATGGACAACCATTTTTATTTATATAATATGCTCTACATGGTTGCCATTGTTTTGAAAACACATTTCAATACGTGTTCCCCACTGTTGATGAACACGCATTAGCACAGTTGACGTTATGCTTGTAATGGCGTTGGTGATACGTTCCTTTAGATGATTTATGTCTCGTATCTTTTCCTGATACACCATGGCCTTCAAGTGCCCCCAAAGATAGAAATCAAGGGGGGTGAGATCTGGGGATCTGGGAGGCCACTCCACAGGACCACGCCGACCAATCCAAGCATCCGGAAACTGCTGATCCAAATTTTCCTATGTATGGAAACTTACGGCCCACCCTATTGACTGTGCGTGTGTGTGTGTGTTGCTCGCACAATAAAAACAAAAGAAAGACGACTGTTAGAAATTTATGAGACAATAATAATAATAATCGAATTTCGATGCAGAAGAATCTGATGATACTGACGTCATACACAAATAGTTCGTTTACAACTTGTTACCAAAGACTGGCGTAACCTTGGAAATAGCCATTGCTTGAAGAAGAAATGATAGAAATCATACCTCAAAATTAACCAGTCTACCGGTAGTCAGCCATAGAAGTACAGTACTAAGATCAGTCATGCTTCCTTATGTACGTTCCCATTCTATGAAGAGTTGCTTTTTTTCAAAACAAAAAGTATGTTCAATTGCAGTTTATATCATATGTTCTTACATTAATGTATTTTAATGTATGCAATTCAGCTTAACATTTGCCCACCCTTCATAGCCATAAAATACCAAAAGCTACTTAGTGTCAACATACAAAGGTTCATAAGGTTCAAACCCTCCATTTTTTCATGACTATAGTTAAAAACTTGCTCAAATTTTCTGACGCGTCGCGCGAGGATTTTTTCCTTAAAGTCCCACGCCGAACTTGTATTTTAGAGCAAGAATTTCCATTGAGGCTCTCTAGCAATAAATGTAGTACCATCCTGAGACTTGGAAACAAAACTGACTGTAGACCTATTTCTCGTTATTTAACGTGAGAATTGTTTTTTTTGAGAGAATTATCATGAGATTTTGAAATATAATGATGACAAATTTTTTATATTGGGGCCTGACCTCAATTTGGAAAGAGAATATTTCTAAAAGTGAGAACATTGTTTAAGAATTCTGCAGATTTTGCAGTCTGGTTTTGGACTAGTCCTACACCACCAACTGGTGTATATTTATTTTGGCCTAAGAACCAAGTCAGCCAATAAGTATTCAACCAATTTTCGCCAAGGTGTACAAAGTTAGTTAAATGATTGAAAATGTTGTACGATAAAATTTTGCAAAATATCAGTTTCAAGTTTGCTAATTACACTGTAACACTGATTCTGTTTATATAGAATTTTTTGTTTTTATATGCATTTGTGGGTGCTGAGTCCAAATCTGGCCTTGGTTTGTGTGTATCATCAATGGTTTTAGAGATAATCTATTTTTCATAGTTTACCAGTATAATTTTGTTATGGGCGTAGCAATATCAGAATAATCAGGAATTGGTGAGAACAATCCGGATATTCATTGACAGTTTCTTGCTCTAGAAATTGCCTGAAACTTCCACTGTGCTATATAAAGAAGAGCGCAGAGTCTGAGAAGTCAGTAAGTGTGAGTATACAAAGAAAGCAGGTTGTTTGTCTGATGGTTACCAGCAATGAGGTACTGTGTTTCTATGCTGACGATTTGAGTGTTATCGATCCTTTTTTATTGCGAACATTATTTCAGTGTTGTGAATACATCTTTTTTCTGTAATCTTTTGCAGATTTAATAACTTCTCTCTGTATCTGCAGGTTATGATTAATGTAGTACAGTTTAGTAAAGAGAGTGGCAACTAGAGCTTGTAAACACTCACTGGATATATTCTGCTATGTTTGTGGGTATTATATAGGCCCCAAGCAAGTATCGCACAAGATTGTGAAAGGTACCAAGTCCTGGATCGCATATTGGCTCTATTTTGGTATGCCTATGGGTGACCAAGATAAGCCCTGGGCACCCCATGTCATCTGTGGAAGCTGCTGCGGTACTTTTGCATTATCATCCTAATACTAATTTTTTTTTATAACGGCTAATATCTGCGGTGGGCTGTTTTTACCGTAACCTAACCTTACCTTACCTTGATACCAATACTAATTTTTTTTTATAATGGAAGGAAAATAAAGTACCATAACCAAAACCAAACCAACATTATATAAAAAAAATTAGTGTTGGGAGGATAATGCAAAAGAACCGCTGCTGTTCCACACTTGAAGGGTGGCTGCGGGGAGTACGCAAGGCAATGCCCTTTGCAGTACCCAGAATATGGAGAGAACCAAAGAGCCACCATGACAATTGCTACTACTGCATGGTAGATGTTTCTAAGTACAGGAAAGTTAAAGGAAGGCAGACTTTTTAGTATCCAAGCATAGCATCATCCATAGCTCCTGTACCACATGGCAAAGGTCTTCCAATACCACGTCCACCAGAACAGGTATCTATCCATTACTTTACCTTCTGTATTTACAGACTGTGGGTCATTATGTGTCAATTTTTCTTAGTGTTGATGCTCTTCTACATATATAGCTATGCCTATATTTTGTTTCTTTGCTTTGCAGGTTGAAAATGAGGATGCAGCTAGCTCATCTGAGATGTTGGCTGGTGAGGGCAGTCATGATGAAGAATATACAGTAACTTTCAGTACAAACCTTCACTTTCTAAATCAGAGGGAATTGGGTGACTTAATTAGAGATTTGGGTCTGATGAAATCAGGGTCTGAGCTTCTGACCTCCAGACTCAGAGTGGAATTTGCTTGCCGAAAGTGGCATGAAGAGTTTGCAAGGTTTTGAAATGTCAATGGCTCTCTATTATTGCAGCGAGGTTAATGGTCTATTTACAGCTATTGGGTTAACACATATACCCTCAGAGTGGCACCTGTTTATTGACAGTTCAACTTGGAGTTTAAAAGCTGTTCTACTCCACAATGGGAACAAATATCCATCTATACCAGTTGCACATTCTGTTCAAATGAAAGAGGACTATGAAAATGTCAAATAGCTGCTCACTCAAATCAGGTATGAACAATATAACTAGGATGTGTGTGGTGATTTCAAAATGATTGGTTTCCTGTTAGGTTTACAAGGAGGGTTTACTAAATATTCATGTTTTCTTTGCCTGTGGGATAGCAGGGCTTCAACTGAGTACTATAAAACAGTTCAGTGGCCTCCATGTGAAGGACTGCAACCAGGAAAGTACAATGTACTCAGGGAACCTCTTGTGAAGCCTGACATAGTTCTGCTACCACCTCCATATTAAGTTGGGTCTAATTAAGCAGTTTGTAACTGCGTTAGATTTTGGAGGGGAAGTTTTCCAACAGATTCGGGTCATGTTCCCTAAACTCTGAGGCCAAAGTCAAGGCTGGCATCTTTGTAGGATCACAAGTCAAGGCGCTATTGAATTCAAAGAACCTTGAAGCCAAGATGACTCCGATCGAAAAAGAGGCTTGGTGTGCTTTCCATGATGTGGTTCGTGGGTTTTTAGGCAACCATAAAGCACCAAACTATAAGGAGTTAGTGTCAAACTTGATTGAGTGCTATGGCAAAATGGGGTGCCATATGTCTTTAAAATTACACTATCTACATTCACATCTAGACTTTTTTCATGATAACCTGGGTGATGTGAGTGAAGAACATGGCAAAAGATTCCATCAAGATATTCAAATGATGGAGAAAAGGTACCAGGGCCATTGGGATGCTTCCATGATAGGAGACTACGTATGGTTGCTGATCAGAAAGGATAAGAATGTTCATATGTGGAAGTCGTGTTCTTCAGTGCATTTTTAAGGAATGCACACTGCATAACGAGGCTTGTTATTCTCTTATCAGTTCTCCTCATGATATATATTATATCCTTTGCACCATTTTGGGTTTGTCAAACATTTTTGGCTCAATAAACATTAATTTCCAATAGTTTTTATTTTCAGAAAATATTTGTTAGCCTTTATATACTTAGTCATATGAAAAGTGTGATAACCTATATTTTTGAAATGGTTGATAGAGCAAAACCAATATCATTTTTGGAATCAGCGCCCCGAAATCATTAAGAAACGACAGAAAAATCACAATAAACAGAAAATTTTTCAATTTTTGTTACCCAGTGTTGTTGGTATTATTCTACTATTACACCCGTCTAACATCCAGCAATTATTATATGTTCATTAAGTAGATTTTTTAATTCTAAGACACTTTCCTTCTATAGCGTTTCCGTCGCAAATGCTTCGT
The DNA here is from genome assembly GCA_023014485.1 of Bathynomus jamesi. Classification (NCBI taxonomy): domain Eukaryota; kingdom Metazoa; phylum Arthropoda; class Malacostraca; order Isopoda; family Cirolanidae; genus Bathynomus; species Bathynomus jamesi. The sequence continues at coordinate 1,398,016 of JAJOZX010000085.1, forward strand.
TTTCGAGATATAAACATTTTTTTGGTGTGTATCTTGTGTGTGTTCGTTTGTGTGATCGTTACATGTCTGCCTAATCACTGCGCTCCATCCATTTCGAATTTGAATTACTTTCCTACCAGAATAAATAAATAAATATGATAACTAGAAACAAAACTTTATAAATAATCACTGGAAAGAATAAACATATAATAAATAATAATAATAACCATGATAAACATAATTCCAATATAATTAAGTGGTAAATAAATAAATGGCAAATTAAACACTCAAAACCAAGCATGTGAAACAAGCAAATCTCTGGAATTAAATGACTGATTACCTATAATGATAATCATGATTTATATCTGATTAATTATCCTAGTGAATGACTAAAGTGACAGGATTAGATTGAATGTAATGAAAGGTGTTCAGGTAGGCACTATAAGGTATAGCAAAATGGTTGGTAAATATTTACTATTATACTGGTCTCTGGTAGAAAGTTTTAAAAGCTGGTTTTCATTGTTTTTCAATGTGCTCAAAAACATAAATTTCACCTTCAAAATTGGCTGAACCTAAAATAACCTAAGCAAACCTAACCTAACCTAAAACTAACCGATTCAAATTAAAATTGGTGGAAGCGCCATTTTTTTACCCTTTTCCCATTAGAAAGTTTAAGCTTCAATAACTCTCTAACAAATCATTTGCGATGGAAATGAGTATCATTTTTTAATTCAGTATATTGAAAACCATTGAAAACCAGCTTTTAAAACTTTCTACTGGAGACTGGTGTAATAGTAAAGATATATCAAGTGGTTTTTAGGTTTGGATGATTTAGATATAGGTAGCTATTAAATAATTTTGTAGATAAATGTATAATTTTTGCATTTTAACTTTTTTTATTTCATCAAATTCTTTAATTTTCTACATTTATATGTTGGAGTTGAACTAATTTTTTATTTGCTAAATTTTTCCAAACTAATGGTAATTTTCATAACTATCTTCTACATGGTACAAAGGTTAAGGATAAATACCGTATAACTGAACTATTTCTTTGTATGATTAATTATGACTGCCATTATATATATATAAAACCTCTCTTCTCTCCTTACATATTTTGATGATATATCCTATTATCCTTCAATAAGAAATATAAAATTCTCATTATTTTTATTGTATTATTTTACACATGAATATTTGTTACATTTTTCATTCAGGAAGATTTTTTGTATGGGTTGGCTTTAGGCAGTGTCCCTTAAAATCTAAAAAGCTGCATAACTTTTTCCTATATATTTTACCCAATTATGCAACCTTTCCTTTCAACGTTTCAAATGTTCCATGCGATGATTCCTCATTTCATGAAGGTCAAGCTTGTTGCCCCTCCTCTCGAGTTGGCCTGGTGAAATAGTGAGTTGGTTTCTTGTACTCTCCACCTCACATAGCTAGGTATGCCTGGCTCATTGGGGATTGTTCTGAGTCAGGCATCTAATCTTTTGAAGATATCCACCGCAACACCACTCGTGTTCCTTAGGTCTTTAGGCAGCTGATTAAACAGTTTTGGTCCTCTCACAACAAAACTATTTTCAGAGGAATCCAAGAATAAGTACCCCAAATCAATTTAGGGTGCTTTTTCTTGGATTGGGGTTGAATGAGGGTGCTTATTCTTGGATTGCTCTAAAATGGAGTTAATTGCTCTAAAATGGTTAATAAGGGTGTACAGTTGACCTAACTGGGCAGTCAATAATTTTACTGTAGGTTTTGATATATTTATAAAAAGTCCTGAAATGTAAAAACCATTCAGAAGTTTGAGGGCAAGATGACAGCATCAACTTTTCAAACTGAAGTGTTACCATTATTGGTTGAAGATCCATTGCCAGTAACAAATTGGTGTAAAGGAAAAAATCTTATTAAAAAATTGACAAAGTTTTCGAGGAATGATGATGTTAAAATTGTCTCCATATCCAATATTGGGGCTCAGCAATTGCATTCTTCCCGTGTTTGATCAGTGTGGCATTCCATTTGTCCAGTCCTGTCACTGAGTTTGCTTTTAGTCTCCCTATAGCTTGGGTAATATCATCTGTCATAAAGTCAAAGTCCGTTATACTTTCCCCTTGTAGTTCTTCAAAGAACGCATTTCTATCACATATCAGTTCGTCAGTTTTTGGGATACTGGAAGTTGATTCATACTGAGCTCTTAATATTTCAGATACTTCTGTTAGATCATCAGATAAAGCACGGTCTTCATTTTTCAAAGGGTCTGATAGGCGTGTGGTTTTTTTGACTTCCTTTTTGCAAAATTATAGAAGTACTTTGAGTTAACCTTTATTGCTTCTATAGCATCATTGTCTTTGTTTTCTATATGCTTCTCAGTTAGTTCCTGTATGATGAATCGATACTCTGCAGTTTATTGTTTAATATTTTTTTTTATATTATCTTTACTTGCAAGATAATTTTTTTAATTCATTTGCTTATGAGCTTTACAATACATTTTAAATTTCTTCTCCTGCCCATTTAGGGGCTAAGATACAGTCCTTCAAAATATTGGGGTGACAGCCCCCCCACAAAGTTTTGGGAGGGGCCCATAACTTTCAAACTAACAGGTAGATTTAATTAAAGTTTTATATTTGGCCTTTGGATAGTAAACAGAGCTTGCATACCAAATTTCAAGGAAATCTGAGATGTGATGGTCTCCATCATTGCATGACTTATCTTGGAATGCACCAAGAACAATTCATGACCTAATTGACCTTGACCCTATATCTTTCAACCTAAATCTGATTTCATAGGTGTGGTTGGGACAAAAAAAAACTGAGGGGTACCAAATTTCATGAAAATTGGAGGTAACTATTGGGTGTTAAATTGGATTTTTTTAAGAGTTGCCCTGGAATGCCTCATTAATAATATAGAGTATGGTAGTAGCCTATAATGATTGCTTTTGCTGAATAAAGTGATGCAAAATTTAAAAGTAGTATAAATGCCTAGTTAGCTCAACTTTTCTAGTTGCCAGTTTTTAATTGGTTAGGTTAGGTCAGATTAGGTTTCTGGAGTGGTGTATGATGGTGTCTCTTGTTGAATGAAGTGATGCAAAAGCAACGTAAATATGTTAACTCCTGGATTTTTATTAGCTAACACCATCAAAAGTCAAACCCCTGACCTTAGTAAATTTTAACTTTGCTTATTGGGAAATGGTGTTACCCACTTATCAATTGGTACTGGCTTGTCAAGCTGTAGGTGTGTAAAAAGAGGGAATCAAAGGGAATTTTTCCAAGCTTTAAAATTGGGAGAAACAAATATTTTATCCCTGCATCATAAGAACATAAGAAATTTTTATAGTGGGCACACTAGGGGCCACTTCAGCCCATCGAGGTGGCTCCACTATGTAAAAACTGCCTGTACATTGGTAACAACCAATTTTTACAAAACTAATTAATTATCAATTTAAAACTAGAGATAGGCTCTCTGGATCCAGAGGCTCAAAGTCATAATAGGCTACTATCCACAAATATGTTACACTCTATATCTATTTATAACTGACATGCAAATATATCAGATCCAAAGAATCCAGTCAATTTCATTATGGTACCCATCAATACCAGTACCTTGCCAACCAAAAATAAGTCATGATCCATATCAATTGCGGACCAAGTCACAATTTACAACCATATACATTACAATATAGATACTTAGGAGGAAAAGTGTAGGTGTGGCTGTAAAGACTGTACAGTAATGTAGAAATATGTGTGCACCCATTTTGGGTCTCCCATTTAAAGGTGTTTGTGAGGCAAGTCAAGAGCATGAGTTTTTTAATACCTCACAGTACTACGGGGGGCACTGCTCAGCGGAGGAATCTCTTTAAATGGGGTGTGTAAGGACAGAGTATCCCCTAACCCAAGATGCTGCCTCCCTATATCCCACACTACTTGTGTTGAGCTGTGGGATTTATCACCTAAATGCACATAATATATATGAAATAAACCAGTACCATTCATGCAATAAAAATGGGCTTAGACACTATCACCAGATGTCCCTTGCAGACATCAAACTATCCAACCTTCTTTTGAAAGAATCAGGTGTTTCTGAAGTCACCACTTCTTCTGTCAGACTGTTCCAAAACTTAATTACTATGTTTGTAAAACTATGTTTTCTTAAATTTGTTCTACATCTTGGCTTAAATAATTTCATACTATGACCTCTAGTCTGGTTATTGTGATCTTTAATGAAAAGAGAATCAAAATCTATCTTATCCAGCCCTTTTATCATTTTATACACCTATCATATCACCCCTTAACCACCTCCTTTTTAATGAGAACATGTTTAGATACGCCAGTCTTTCCTTATATGTCAATTGTCTTAGAGATGGGATCATTCTTGTTGCTCATTTCTGTACTTTTTCCAGTTTTTCAATATCTTTTATCAAATAGGGACTATTAAATTGAATACAGTATTCAAGGAGGGGTCTCGCATATGAAATGTATAGTTGCTTTATAATATTGGGTGATTTGTATTCAATGTGTGTGTGCATGAGGTTGAGTCTAGCATTTGCTTTATTTCTGATTTCCATAGTGATTTGAGGGTTTAAGTTCATTAGTCACAGTGACACCCAAGTCTTTCTCTTTATGATCATTTTTAATCCAAATTCCATTCATATTGTATTCAAATTCTGGATTTTTTGGCCCAATATGCATAACCTTGCACTTCTCAACATTAAATCTCATCTCCCACTTATCTGCCCAGGCTGTTACTCTAAGTCTTTTTGTATTGTCATTGCTCCTGCTACTTACTTAACATTATGGCCTAATTTTGTATCATCAGCAAATTTTGAGGTTTTACATGATAGGCCTTTCTCTAGATCATTTATATAGACAACAAAAAGCAGAGGTCCCAGCACAGACCCCTGTATATAAGCATAAATAATTATGAAGCTGAAAAAGCCATACTTTGTAGTCTGAAGAAAGAAAAGATATACTATCATATTCAATTCTGAAGGAAATAGTACATGTATGACTTCCTTGTTAGAGAGTTCCTCAAGAGTAAAAGGTGTCTATTATGCGAGATGTTTCCAATTACAACCCAAGTAGAATTTAAAGATTGAAATTAAGATTCACACACATGATGAACAAAAGGCTCCTTAATATTATGAATGCAATTAATGGTAGCAAAAGATTGCATGGCAAATTTCCAGAATCTAGGATCAGTTTGGAGACAGTCTATAATAGCTTAGTAATAGGTTAGGTTAAGTAAAGTATAGATTCTGTCTCCAAACTGTTTAGATGCTGGAATTCTCTCTCTATTGCAATTTCTTCTCATAGCTTCCAGCATTTTGGTAGAAATGGAGTGAGGTTCACACTCAGTTGCTGCTTTCAGAGCTTTAATGTCGTGAAATTATCTTTGAAACCCCCCCTGTATCTCTTCATACCTCCAGAAGAGAGAGTTTGGTTTCAGCAGGACAGTACAATACATCATGCAGTAAATGTTATTTAGGCTTTGGTGAATTTCCAGAATTTGGATTCAGTTTGGAGGCAGAGTCCATAACTAGGTTTGGTTAAGTTAAGTTTTGGAATTTAACATGGTCTTTATGCATGAAACTTTGGCCCAAAAGTCCTCTCTAACAGCTACCACCTCTTTTGCAACTGTGGTCTTGCACTGCCTTCTCTTTTACTTCACCTTAATCCTTGTGATTTCTTGCTATGGGGTTATCTAAAGGACAGGGTCTTCAAAGAAAATTCCAGAACATTGGAAGCTCTGAAAGCAGGGAATGAATGTGAAATCCACTAATTTTCTACCAAAATGCTGGAGGCTGTGATTAGAAGTTCCACTGCCAGAATTCATCACAATTTCAGAAAGGGAATGGCAATTTGAGAATGTTGTGTGCTGTTAAACTCTCATCCTCTTACAATAATTGTGCAAAGTTTCTTCCATTGATTTTTAATTGTTTTGAAAATGTAATAATTAAAAGATCACACTGGGTGTTACTCTATGTAAAAAGTATCATTGGGTCCTTTGATGGAATATTAGTAGCTGCCATTTTACCAATAGGTTTATATTTATTTAAAAGTTTTAGGTAACCATATTGAAAGGGATATAATTAAAAACTAATATTTATTATGGATATATTTTTCAGAGAGTATGCCAAGCATGGAGAACAGCACTTCGTCACTGTTCATTTTATACATTAGACCCGATAGACCTAAAAGAGCCAACATTTGACAAAATTCTCATTGCAAACAGAGGAGAAATTGCATGTAGAGTAATCAAAACTGCCAAGAAAATGGGAATAAAAACAGTAGCAGTCCATTCAGATGTTGATACTTATACAGTAAGTTTACAAATTACTACTGTAATTTTTTTTATTGGGTCAGACATAAAATATAAGTAATGCAGGGAGGTGTATATTTAATTTTATTTTTGTAATAACGTAGTTACATAGATGAGAATTGCATTTGCTAAGACAGTATAGTAGCATTATTGTATTTAGTTCAGTGTATGACCACACTCGTAGTTTGGTAGTAATGAGTCCCCAGTATAAAGTAATAGAGAGAGACTTTGGAGTTACAATAGTCTAGCATGAGTCTGTAAATGAATTCAAAAGGAATTAAGGGAAAAAGGTTTAAAAATTAAAAATAACAGTCCAACAAAAAAAATTTTTGCTGGTGATTTAATTCTAAGACCTGTTTCTGGATAAGATTGATGTGCTGATTTCAAAAATCACCTTAGATTTTGTCTATCACATCAGGTTTTCGTGCAATGCAATATGCCTATTTTGGGTGATCCATGAAGGGCACTTATCAAAATTGATGATTTTTGAGACTTGTTAACAGCTGGTTTGCTGTTAAAATTTTATCTGTGGAATAGGCAAATCTGTGTGTTAAATCTAAAGGTCATGTACAACATTAAAATCTTGGGTATCTGTGATTTCCCCCAGGTGTGAGCGTGACGTCATGATCATATTCATTTTTTGCTTATTTAAACACTTTTAATCACTGTGTGTCAATATTACCATTGTATATTAAAGTTCACTCCCTGCACAATTGTTTACTTTTCCATGCTGATTCTGAGTATGTAAAAACTTATTTTTTGAAAAGAAAAAAAATTGGGCATAACCCTGCCAAAATGCGATATCTCCGTATTTGATTGCTCGAAAACCTGACGTGATAGGCAAAAACTAAAGTGATTTTTGAAGTCAGCACACCAAAATTACCTAAACACAAGTGTTAGAATTAAATCAGCAAAATTGGTGTTGGGCAGTGTAATAGAAAGAAGCACAAAGGTAGGACCTAAATATAAAAGATATGAGAAAAGGACATGAAGACTGGCTCTCAAAAATTCATACAATATAAACTGCATACAATACAATAAAAGTGACTCTTTAGTGTCAAAGCAAAATTGAGCAAAAATTTTTACGACGAGAAAACAAACAACATTTGTTATGTACAAGATTCTGCATCAAAAGATAATACTGTAGATTGAACCATCATGGTTTTTTACACACATGCAAGTTTCATATTATGTGGGAGAATTTTTGTATTTTGTTTACTTGGGTTGGAGAGCCAGTCTTATTCATGTATCTTTTTCTTATGTCTTGTGTTCCTTTTTAATATTTTTAAAATTTCTGTTCTTGTAACTCTTCTTAAATTCTTTTACAGATTGATTAGGTACCTATTGTAAGTGGAACAGCTTTCTTATTATTATTTTATACTCGCCCTCATTACTACTAATAATAATTATAATCAGCCAAATTAGTAAAACTTAAATCTGCATTTAAAAGTTTAGATTTTATTATTATTTTTAGTAGCCTATTATAATTTCATCAAATATGTGCTTGAAAAATTTCAGTTAAAGTAGATTGGTTTGAATGACTTGTTTTTAAATTATAAATTAAATATTTTCAGCCTCATGTGAAATTAGCAGATGAAGTAATTTGTGTTGGAACTGCCCAGGCAAAAGATTCTTACCTGCGAATGGACAGAATATTAGAAGCAATAGAAAAAACAGGAGCACAGGTGAAATACAGAGCCTCTCTGTTACTGATACATGCTTTAAATCTTTGTTGGGTAGGCTGTAATGATGAGGGTGGTGTATTGGGGCCAAAAAAAGTAACGTGATATGATACTCGATACATTGGCAAAAATGTATCTTATGACACACACACACACACACACACACACACACACACACACACACACACAGAGTAAGGCACTTGCAACAATCATCATGGTTTATGAAATTTTAAATACATTATTCTAGTAGCTCACATAAATTAATTCGTCATGAACAGAAATAATTAAGATTTTAATGAATTCATTTTTAATTGGCTGCTTTTAAAGTAATTCTTTAAAGAGAAATTGTATTACAGGCTGCTTTTCATGAATTATAGTAGAAATCCTTTTTTATTTGAACAACTCCTGTCATAGACTAATTCTGCACCCTTTCATTCTTCAGGCTGTTCACCCAGGTTATGGATTTCTTTCTGAGAATGCTGAGTTCGTTAAGAAATTGGAAGATTCTGGAGTAGCGTTTATTGGGCCATCTGCACATGCAATCACTGGAATGGGAGACAAACTTGAATCCAAAAGATTAGCAATGGCAGCTGGAGTTAATATAATACCTGGTAAAAAGAAGTTATTGTTTTATTACATTACATTCTGGGACTAAAAACACTCAAATCAATTACCTAGGGATCACTGCTGGAAGTGAGGTACCACCCCAACCTCAGGAATCTTGCATTATCTTTCGTGATAAGGTTGTGAAAATGGCAGAAAGCTTATCCCATCATTATGTAATAAATCATATAAAGATAGACCCAAAGGCTCTAACAGTTTAATTTTTATGCGCTCGAAACTAGGCTTTTAAGAGGCGAATTAATTGGTGGTTAAAATTTAAAATTTTGACAATGTAAACTATGAACTTTTTTACATTGAAAAATTCAGTCATTGAAAATTTGAAATGAAACTCTCACACCATGTTCACACTTATGTAGGTGCAAACTGTTACTGATTAACAGTAATTTTCACACCATGCCTCACACATTTTCATACATTACTTCGTGTATCGAAACGCGCACATGAAGAATTGAGACAGTAAAAAGTAGAAGACAAAAAGGGATAATGCGAAATACTAAACTGTATAATCTGATCTATACCATTTATTATTATTATTATTATTATTATTATTATTATTCCTACTCTGATCCATTTATTTTACAACTCTGCTTTCTGTCCGTTAACTACTGAAAAACAACAGTCCAGACCGAAATACGTTTATTTCACACAGTTAACTGTTTTTTTGCAAAATGTCAAGTTTATTTACTCCGTCTTATAGGGGGACACCTTTATGCAATAAAGGATTGTCACAATTCGTGCCAGAAACGTGTTGTTCGAGCATTATTGATATTGTATATTAAATGAAGCAAGTAGTTGAGCTAATACCTCTCATCCACATACAAAAATTGAAAACTAGTGGTCTGGACCAGTCTGGACTACCTAATTGGAAGCCTGGTCCAGTTGCATCATTAATGGGTTTGGTATTTTATTTAGTATGGAGAGTGAATGTAGTAGGAAGAGCTGATCGGGTCTGGTTGCTAGGGATGTATCGGTATAGGTATCGGTGATATTGGTAGATTTTTAAAAATATCGGTATCGGCCGATATTTCAAAAGTAGGATTTTTCGAAAATTATGAATAAAAGACTATTTAGAGGATGAAATTCCTAATATTTTATTGTTTTATCACTTCACATAACTCGTTATTTTTTCACAAAGGTTAAGTTCTTGTGTTAAAATAGCAGCTGCTCTGTATGTTCAGGAGAGAGCCGATTTCTAGCAACACTGGCAATGTTTCCTCCAATACTGAACATGCGTTTGCTTGCAACTGTTGTTGATGGTGCTCCCAATATCTCTGAGCTAAGTTCCCCAAAAAACACACTTACTAAGCCAAACATAGGCCCACAGTCCAATTGTATAACAAACAAAACTATGACATCTAATGCAGTGTTGCCATCTTTAATGAAAAGGATTATTGCTTTGCCAAATTTTCAACACAAAATAAATTATGAATGTCTTACAAGAATATGACAAACTCTGCAAAGCAGAGAGGATCCACCTTTGGGACAGGATCTAGGGTTTAAAGCAGCCTAGCCCAGCTACATTTAGAACCTCAATATAAGCAAAAGACTCGCTGCCTTCACGTCAGATTGAATACATCAAAGAAAAAGGGGTAACTATTATATTTTTAGCCAAAAACCAAAACTTAAACCTCAACTGGCAGAATTGAGTGTCCACTTATCAAGGTAGTTGAGGTTTAAGTTTTGGTTTTTGGCTAAAAATATAATAGTTACCCCTTTTTCTTTGATGTATTCAATCTGACGTGAAGGCAGCGAGTCTTTTGCTCATATTGAGGTTCTAAATGTAGCTGGGCTAGGCTGCTTTAAACCCTAGATCTTGTCCCAAAGCTGGATCCTCTCTGCTTTGCAGATAGCTGGTGAGGGAAGCTATATGTTTGGGACCTCTCTGCGAGTGACCTGTTGCCCACGTCGGGCTAGCACCATGAAAAAGAAAAACTGTAGTACAGTATTTGTCATTTACCATTACTTACTCGAACTATAGTGGATTTAGTTTTCCTAGAAGAATTCCTTGCTCCATGCACGGTCTGTGTGTATCAAAAAACCTCAGGGAACCATTTCTGAGTTCATTCCCATATATATATATATATATATATATATATATATATATATCCCCGCAAGGGGGTTCTAAGCTCGTGCTCTTGAGTGCTCTTTGTGCTCGTTTGTACGTGCTTGTTCCTGGAGGTTTCACGTGCGCCCTCCCGGCCCTAGCACCCAAGGATGATGGGGCTCGACCCTGCAGTCCTTGTCATCCTTGGTCTTTTTCCACTTCGACTGTCCCCTCCACCCTTTCTTTTTCCTCTGTCTTTCCTCTCCCTTTTTCTTTGTTTTTCCGCTGAGATATGCCCTTTTAAATTGAGGCGAATCGGTTCTTCCTGAACTTAAAAAAAAAAAAAAAAATATATATATATATATATATCCCCGCAAGGGGGTTCTAAGCTCGTGCTCTTTGTGCTCGTTTGTACGTGCTTGTTCCTGGAGGTTTCACGTGCGCCCTCCCGCACCTAGCACCCAAGGATGATGGGGCTCGACGCAGTCCTTGTCATCCTTGGTCTTTTTCCACTTCGACTGTCCCCTCCACCCTTTCTTTTTCCTCTGTCTTTCCTCTCACCTTTTCTTTGTTTTTCCGCTGAGATATGCCCTTTAAATAGAGGCGAATCGGTTCTTCCTGAACTAAAAAAAAAATAAAAAAAAATATATATATATATATATATAATGAAAAAATAGGGATCTAATTAGTTGTGATGAAGTTGTAAGTTCATTGCTTATTCAGTATTTATTGATTAACTTACTGTAATTGAGTGTGGCTGATCGATGTTTTGGAAGTGGGAGTAATAACGTTACGAATAGTGGGACGCTACTTCACTCCCATCCACTTGATTCATTAACTTTTTAAATGAAGGATTTGATGGCATTGTGAAGGATGCGGATGACTGCGTCAGAATCAGTAACGAGATCGGTTATCCCGTCATGATTAAGGCATCTGCTGGAGGTGGTGGTAAAGGCATGAGGATTGCGTGGAATGACAACGAAGCCAGGGAAGGCTTCAAACTGTCAACTCAAGAAGCTGCTTCCAGTTTCGGAGATGATCGCATCTTGGTGGAGAAGTTCGTGGATAATCCGAGACATATTGAAATACAAGTTAGTATTTGCTTCATATATGAAATCCATTAAGCAGTGTAAAGTAGGGGTGCACCGATTACCGATTCATAGGCCTTTGCTAATATTTAAACCAATGCATCACGCTCAAAATACCGAAACATCGGACTAAAATTACAGGTTCATTGGTCTCGAACTACTAATTAATTGGTAGTTTATAAATGGAATAAATATCTATGACCTCAATGAAGCTGGAAAGTGTTTAATTTTAAAGTTATTAATTTAACTCTGGTCTTTAAAGTTTTTATTCTCCAAGGATTCATGTATTTTGTAACAAAAATGCATTGCGTTTAGTTGTAAAAGTTGAAAATTTTCATTATGGAAATCATTATTAATAAGTAACTTAGTTTAACATAGAAAATGTTTCAGTACTTCAAAGTAGTTTATATTTAGTAATTTTTTGTTACTATGGAAGAATTCATTAGCTGAAATTGTTTGGATTGTTTTCATTAAAATCAAATTTGCATCTTCCAACGCGGGTTATCATATTCATGATATAAAATCATTGAGGTAAATTTTATCCAGATTACAAAAACAAAGTAGATGTGTGAGGGAAAATTTTCTTCGCCTATAGTCTCCTTGTTTGTGGGAAAATAAAATAGTAGTCAGTGTGGATTATTTGCCACCGAAGCATCAGTGCATCTCAGTAAAATCTATTTGAATGTTTTGATAATGAATTTGCCATGTCATAAAATAGCTCTCATATTCCAATTATAGGTACTATAAACTGTCTGTCTCTATCCTTAAATTTCCTTTCTGTGATGAGGTTGAGTTGTTGAATTGTTTGAAAAAGCCAAATTGATGAGCTTGGACTCGTTTCTCTCCAAAAAATAGATTACATAGGCTATGTACACTGTACTTCCAAAGTATTATGAACACAAACAAAACACTTTAACTGTTCATAATGTAGTTAGTAGGGTGTACGCCCATCCTTGACCTTGTTGATACTCTCCATCCCCTTAGGAACATTTTCCACAAATTTTTCATGTTTCAGGAGGGATATTGCGTCATTCTTTCCACAGTGCAGTTTCCAATACAGCGAGAGAAGTTTGTCTCTGCAGTCTGTGCTTGATGCACTTCTGTATTTCATCCCAAGAAGTACTATCGGATTGAGATCAGGGCGTGGGTGACACCAGTAGATGGCATTCCGAGCTCAGTAACAAGGGGACATTGTTGTGTCAGTAGAGGTATGGGCCCTCACCATAGGACTCCATCAATGTTGGCTTTGCACTGTTGTTCAAAATGTCACAATATGCTCATGGCAGTCATTGAAACACCCACGCCATCATAATGCTACTGTCATACTTAATGGCTGGGGTAGTGCTTTGAAGATCAAAGCGTTCTCCGAGCTGTCAATATACCCAGGCTCTGCCATAGGATGCAAACTGTGTAGCAGAACTAATCACTGCACAAGACTCATTTCCACTGTTCTATTCCCCAGTTTTGACGAGATTTGCACCACTGATTGTCGCTCTTACGTTTAGAACTATGACGTATGATTTATGGATAGCTTCCCTTTCAAAGAATCCTTTTGCGTGCATGCAGTTCCGTACGTATAGTAGACACTTGCCAAAAAAAACTTGTACGTTCAGTCGTTCATTGACCTGAATGGATCTGGTCTTTTCTCTCCACAAGTTTCAATGTTCGCTGCGAATTGTTTGTAATAATTATTGGCCTGCTTGGTATGGACTCCACACTAGCAGGTTCCACAGTCTTTCACTTTTATATAATATTTTTAATTTTACACAGTTGATTTCCTGGCGAACCTAGTTTCTTCGCTCGCTTCCCGCACTCTTTTTCTGAATCTGGAACAAGATTCGAAGGATACCCAGTAAACCTTCCTCTCACCATTCTCAAGTCATTATGATAGACGGGCGCCCAGGGTCATCCCTTGCTGCGGTCGCCGAGGTCTTGGCTTGGTCTATCGCTTCAACCTCTCGACATGATCGCCGTGATCCCACTTTCCTCCGGCGTAAGGCTTTGCTTATTCGTTCCCTTCATCTTTTCCAGACTCCCACTAATTTCCCTTACAACTCTCTCTTTTCAATGTCAGAACTGCACTCTGCGGTGGCTTCTTGCAGCAAGTCTGCTCCCGGCCCCGACGGCATTCATTTTGAAATGATTCGTCACCTACACCCGTCGGCTCTCTTCTTCCTGCTCACCCTCTATAATTGGATTTGGGTGGAGGGTACTTTCCCCTCCTGTTAGAGGGAGGCAGTGGTACTCTCCTTTCTTAAGCCTGATGAGGACTCGGTCTCCCCTTAACTACCGTCCAATAGCCCTCACCAGCTGCCTCTTGAAACTCCTCGAGAAGATGGTTTCTTGCCGTCTGGTGTGGCACATCGAACGCCACAATTTAATTTATCCCACGCAGACCGGTTTTCGCAGGGGCTGTAACACCATTGACATTTTGGTTCAGCTGGAGACTGCGGTCCGCTTCACGTTCGCAGAACGGCGTTACCTCTGCAGTTTTCTTCGATTTAGATAAGGCATATGACACTACCTGGCGGAGGTTGATCTGCCGTAAACTTTATCTTCTGGGTTTCCGAGGTTTTCTCCCTTCCTTCACCTCGAACTTTGTCTTTCTGCCCATTTCGTGTTCATGTGGGTTAATGAAGGAGATTAGGTAGGTATAGAAATTAACCTCGAATATATATATATATATATAATTAGTGATGGATCGAGTGGTCGGTTTTTCACAACCGCGGTTGCGGTTGTGTTTGCGGTTGTCGAATTTTTTCCAACCGCGGTTGCGGTTGCGGTTATCATATACTAGGAAAAATGCGTAATTATTAACGATTTAGCCACTATAGTGCGATTTAGCCACACTTGGTACATAATATATACTAAATAGTATTTATTTAGTAAATACCTTATGTTGAACACAAGTTTTGCAATACACCGCTACCGCTATTTGTGTGTTGCAAAACTTGTGTTCAACATAAGGTATTTACTAAATAAATACTATTTAAATGAAGTATATTCTAAACTTATATAGCTATTATGAAAGAATAGGTCAAATTAATTAAAACCATATTTTGCACTAAGTGTGTTACCAGGATGAGGGACGAGGACCCATCGCACTGTTCATCCCACCTACCACTTTCCCCAGCCTCCACCCATTGGAAAGTTATGGATTATTATTCATTTGAAAAACTGATGTCAAACTTAATGACAGGCAGTGTGAATTTCAAGAATAATATTTTTGCTGCATTTTCACCTTTCAAGCGGCAACGCCTCTCATCGTACAACGTTCCCGCTCCACTGAAGAGCTGCTCGCTTGGAATGCTACTTGAAGGGCAAGCAAGATAATTATGTTCTTGCAATACAGCCAAGTTCTTTGTATTTTAGTTCGTTATCTTTCCACCACTGAAGAGGATCATCGTTTAAACCAATTTTACTACGGCAGCCGTATGACGTCACGTTTAAGCACGCATAAGGAGACCCATCATTTTCTTTTTAAAAAAAGAAATATTTCTAATTAACCTAAAATTAAAATTAACTAAGCTTTTACAACCGCAACCGCACTTATGGAACTGCGGTTGCGGTTGCGGTTACGGTTGCAGTTGTGAATTTTTGTGCGGTTGTAGTGCGGTTGCGGTTATTCGATCCATCACTAATATATATATATATATATATATATATATATATATATATATATATATATATACAGGGCGTCCCAAAAAAAATGTATACACACTTTAAATACTTATAAAGGCAGTGTTTATTAAAATACATTTCATTTTCAAAATGTAATAGAATCTACAGACATTATTTAATTGTTTTGTCAACGCCTGTTTTCAAACTGACGTCCGTTCTGGTCCAGGCACTGCTGATAACGCGAAGCAATGGAATCGCAAACATCACGAAACATTTCGTTTGGTATTTGTGTGCATTCTCGTTCAATGGCTGCTCTCAATTCAGCGACTGTTGCAGGTTTTATAGCGTAGACTTTGTCTTTTAAGTATCCCCATAAAAAAAGTCTAGTGGTGTGAGGTCTGGTGAACGCGGAGGGTATTCTACGAAACCCCTTCGTCCAATCCACATCCACATCGTGCCAAGTACCACTCGCAATACTCCACTCTTCGGTCCGGATCATCTTCATTAATAGCATGGACTAATCTTGGAATGTAACTTTTCCATTGACAGCGCTTCAAAATGCGTTGGACAGACGATTCTGAAATTCCTACCTCACGACTCGCTTGCCGCACAGATTTTCTTGGACTGGTGATACGTTTGCAGTACTCTTTCTTGCTTTGTGGGGCTTGTCGATGTCCGTGGTCTTCCGGAACGCTTCTTGTGGACATTCTGAACAGTTCCATCGGCTTCAAACCTATCTCTAATTCGAGTGATGGTAAGTCGCGTTGGTGGATCTGTTTGAAACTCCCTCCTAAACTGTCTTTGCACTTCAACTGCGTTTTCACACTTCCAGTAGCATTTTAGAATGAATTTCCTTTGTTCAAAGCTTAGTCTGACTGCCATTATTAATTCTAATGGGTTTAACTTGGAAAGAAAGAAACATCAATTGAGCTATCAGCTGTTAAAGTGTGTATACGTTTTTTTGGGACGCCCTGTATATATATATATATATATATATATATATATATATATATATATATATATACATACATATATACATACATACATACAGGGTGTCCGCGAATTATCTGTACAATTTTTGGCTGTTATTAAAAGTCAACCATGAAGTGTAGAAATTCCAGTGTTGTCCCATTTTACAGAGAATCTCATTAAGTTTTTTCTGATACCAAGTTTTGACAAGTTTTTTAGAAATTCCAGTGTGTCCGAACATTATCTGTACAATTTCATCTTTTAATAAAATTCTTGATAACACGTAAAATTCTTAAACAAGATTATTTAGAATCTGTATTTTCAAAAGTTTCTTTTATTAAAGTAACGTTGTTACAAACATTCGATATGTGCACCATTAGTGATTCGCAAAACATCCAATCGATACTCCAAATGTTGCCATGTACGCTGCAGCATATCCACATCAATTCGCTCAATAGCAGCTGTGATTCTTGCTTTCAAATCATCAATGTCTGTCACCCGCGTACATTTCTAAAAAACTTGTCAAAACGTGGTATCAGAAAAAACTTAATGAGATTCTCTGTAAAATGGGACAACACTGGAATTTCTACACTTCATGGTTGACTTTTAATAACAGCCAAAAATTGTACAAATAATTCTCGGACACCCGGTATATATATATACCTTTGCTTTGTCCGGAGCGATAGGGCGCGTCCCTCTGTGGCGAATGTGGGAATACACCTTTCTTCGGTGTAAGGGCTTTCTCTGCCCTCGTGGACCATTGGGCCCGTTTGGGGACCCGGCTGATCTCCTGCTTCTTTTTCTTTCTTTCTCCTTTAACCCATTTTTTCTGGCTTCTCCCTGTTTATTTTGGTGGTGTTCTTTGGACTTTGATTTTGACCCTTTCCTTGGCCCTTGGGTGTGGGTGGTGGTTGCCCTGCACCCTTGTCGCTTTCCAACCAAACCCAAACCCTGTCCCCTGCCACTTTTCACCGCGCGTTTGATGAGAGTGGCCGCCTTTCAGGCACAGGGACTGGGTGCGGGCGTATCTCCCCTGCGTGACATCTATCGGCGGTGGGACCAAGTGTGCCCACACTTCGCCTTTCCCTTGTTGGAGTCGGTGGTGGCTGGATGCGCGCGGGGGATGAAGTTCTTTTTTGTTTTGCTATGGACACTTCTCCCCCTCGACCTACGACTACTACTTCTCTCAACACTCGGGTGGTGGGCAACCAGGCCCTCGAGTCCTTTACCACTGGAAGACCGCAACCTAATGGGGTTGACCCCCCTGTGGAAGCGGAACGCTTGCACTCTCCTTTTCCGTTGCCGACCCTAGTCCGTCCCTCGACTACGCTCTTGGACCTACACACTCTGGAGCAGGGGTCTCGCCCCAGCCCACTTCAGCCACCTTCGGGCAAGCCAAGTTCCACCGAGGACTTGCCCCCACAACCTGGCTTCTTGCTCTCCCCATATGCCCCCCTCACCCGCCGTCAGCCCACCTCCCCACGGAGAGAGCCTCGCGGCGGACGGGGGAGCCAGCATTCACGGCCGTCCTATCGACCGTTGAATATCCCAGTCTATTTCGACTCTACAACCTCCCTCTCCCTCCCAAGTCTCCACAAATTCCTGGTGATTCGGCCTACATTTGGGTCCCTCCCAAACAACTCTGAACGGACGTTCCAGGCGATCCGAACCCACAGCAACTCCAGCCGCTATGACGTACGCCCACAGAGGGATGGCTCCCTTCTCATAAAATCACGCTCAGCCGCAGAGACGAAAGCCCTACTCTCCGTCACTGAGGTCCTTGGATGCTCGGTGTCCGTTTCCCCACACCCTCGCCTGAACCAGAGTCGGGGCACTATTTACGCCACCCGCCTATTGTCGGTCGCAGTGAACGAGCTCCTGGAGGACCTCGCACCCCAAGGAGTCACTAAGATCTATCGTTTCACATCCCGACAGGGTGGCACCCCCTCCCCCACCCCACGTCTGCTCCTTACTTTCAACACACTAATCCCCCCCGGCCGCATTGTATGGGGTATGGGAGACCGCGCCTCATGCGAGTTTTCTATCCGCCCATACGTCCCAGACCCGACCCGTTGCTTCAAATGCAACAAATTCGGACACGTTAGCTCCGCTTGTCGACAGCCGCATCAATTATGTGTTCACTGTGGACGACTCGCTCACCCTGACAGGTGCCCCAATACGCCCAAATGCTCCAACTGTGAAGGTGCACACCCCTCTTCATCTCGAGAATGCCTTTTCTTCAGGTTCGAGAAGGAGGTCCGAGGCCTACAGGTGACGGACTTCCTTAGCCCCCGTGAGGCACGCGACAGGGTGCGGAGTCGGGAGGTGAGGCCGGGGGTGTCCTATGCCGCTGCTCTCGGCTCTATCATCTCGGCACGCCCCCCTGGCCTGCCGCCGAAACCCCCCAAGCCACTGCTCTCTGTTCCCCTCAAAGAAAACCCTCGCAGGACCCGACGGTTTCCTGTCCCCCTGCCATTCCTCCTCTTCCCGCATCTCACCTGCCACGAATTCCCCAGGTGTCTGGGACCAGGACACCCAGGTCCCATCCACCTCAAACCCCGCCTTCCCAGTACCCCCTGCACACGCCCGAATCTGCCGCCCGGAGCAAGCCGTCGAGGCGGAGACGCCGGAGCGTGTCACCGGACCCTCCGGCCTTCGAACGTCTCTCTCCCTCTTCCCCTCGGACCAAGAAGACGGCTCGGATCCTCACTCCGCCCACCACGCCTACTACCATGTCCATCTCTCCCCATCGTAGAAGTCCCACCACTCTACCCCCACAGACCCTGACAATAGTGGCTGAGATCCACGACCCGCCCCGGACGACGGGACCCAGTCCGAACAATATCCTCTCCCCCGAGGATCCGGTGGATGCGGCCCTGGCGCGGCTGCACGGTGTGACCGAGGGAAGCTCGGCCGCGCCCACGCCCACGAGTCTTATGGATCTGCCCTTGCCTTTTGGTGCCATTTTCTCCACCCCTCCACGAGACTACTCTGATTCACCTCCTTCCACCCCTATCGTACCTATTCCCCCAACATCCCCGGCCCCCTCCTTGTCAGCTACCCTGTGTACGCCCTCCCTCCCACCCGCCCGGTCCTTTTGGTACCCCTTATCACCACCTCGAGTCCGCCATGAGACCCCGGACAGGCGGGGTAGCGCCACTTTTGGGGCTGCCGTGCCCCCTCCTGGTCCGACCATAGAAGCCCGTCACAATACATCCGACCCTCTCAGCCCACGATGTTTCTCTGCCTGCCGTGATCCACGCCTCCGGTCTCGCTCGGCTGACTCGATCCCGCCACCTCCGCGGGGTTCGACAGGCCGACCGATTCCTTCCATGGTGAATTGTAGATAGCCAGCCATGCTCCCGACCAAGCCTTCAATTTCGCGAACTCCGGATCCCTCTTCATACTCCAACCTCCTACTGCGATCCACACTCGCCGACGGCCCCTACTTTTCAACGGAAGCGATTCTCTTCTTCCTTACTCACTCCCAGCTGCTCCATCGCATTTAAAACCGTACCCCTCCTACCCACTATCCAGTGACTGACCCTTACTCACTTCCCTAGTCTACCACCCCCAACACAGTAACATCACCCAATCACCGCCTCGCCGAGATATGTACCGCCCTTTTAGGTACGAATCGGCGTTAAATCAGAAAGGAAAAAAAAATATATATATATATATATTAATTTATATATATCATTTCCCACTTCCCTCCTTATTGTAAAAGGAAGAAGAAAAATATTTCTTTCGCGAATGTTTCGGTTGCCATGGAAACTGAACAAATTGTAAAAGTGGTAAAGAAATGGGATCTATATATTTTATACTTTTTTAGAGGGACAAAACTTTTGTCACCAACTGTGTATGTATATACAGGGTGAGTCAAAAGTCTCCATACATAGGCAAAATGGTCATGATAAATAAATGATTATTTATTTATTTTTTATTTTTTTTGCAGGTGATGTGCTGAGATGCCTTTGTCCCAAGAAGAGCGTATAGAGATCATTCTTCTGGCAAGATCAGGAAGCTGTCGCAAGGTTGCCGAGGATTTTAACAGGAGACACGCCCGCGGCACGCACATCTCACACACGACACCGTTGCCAAACTCATTGAGAAGTTCAAGAAGACTGGAAGTGTTGCAGACCAACCGAGAAGTGGCCGTCCACGAACAGCCACCGATGAAGGCACAGCGACCATGATGCTGGCAGCGTTCGCAAAGAGTCCCCAAAAAAGCACTCGACGGATGTCTGCAGAATGCGGTGTCAGCCAAAGGAGTATTGTCCGCATTATGAAAGAGCACAGATGTCATCCATACAAAATGCAAATGATGTTGTATCTTAGCGAAGACGACCCGGACAAGCGGCTGGAATTCTGTGAATGGGCAAGAACAAAAGTGGACGAAGCCACGGAGTTCTCGGCTGGCATCCTGTTTTCAGATGAAGCCAACTTTTATGTTCATGGAGAAGTTAATCGTCAAAACGTACGTTATTGGAGTGATGACAACCCGCACTGGATGAGTCCCTCAAAGACGCAAGGCGCTGGAAAAGTGATGGTGTGGTGCGGGATATGGGGCAACAATTGTTGGCCCTTTTTTCATTGACACCAATCTGAATGCCGAAATGTATCTAAACATGCTGCAAGACAGTCATGCCGTCCCTGCTGAACGAGGACGGGGGATTTCTAGCGTACTTTCAGCAAGACGGGGCGCCACCCCATTACGGTATCTGCGTGTGCCAGTGGCTGGATCAACAGTTTCCGGGTCACTGGATTGGCCGCCGTGGTCCTGAGACCTCACCCCCCTTGATTTTTACTTGTGGGGGCACTTGAAGGCCATGGTGTACCAGGTGAAAATACAAAACACGGACCACCTAAAGGAACGCATTCGTGATGCGTGTGCAGTCTAGGCCGGGTCGAAATCTAGTCAAAATTATTTTTTTTAGATGGGCACTATGTGGGGTTTATGAAATGATATCCTGACCAACATACTCCAAAAGAAAGTTTATGCTCCCCTCCGTACCACTAGCATACTCCCTCTTATTTTTGGCTCCGCCCCCAAATTAAAAATAGTATCATAAATCAAAATGGAGATCATTTAGAGCATTTTTTTATAGAGATGAACCGCCTTCAAATTACATAATATACCTCGTGTGCAATTTTCAGGCAATTATCCAAGAAATTTCAAATCCTTGAAAAATTGCCGCATCCCCAGAAAGTGTTATCAGTATATAGAAAAGGGTGGCATAAACTTTAGTTTGGAGTACTGATTACCTAGGAGACCAATTCATAAACCTCACATAGGCCTAGTATATTTGTCTGAAAAGAAGACAATTAGTCTATTGTACCATTACACAAAACAGCTTTGAAGTAAAAACGAAATTTAATTTAAAAATTACCTTCACAATACACTAATTACTTGTGGATGTGCCTTGGCCCCATTGGCTTTTCCATTCAAACTGTGGCAGTCTTTTTCTTGATTCCAGTTGATTGAGGATAAATTTGTGCCGATTGCCATAGCCATTCCTTTGTTCTGATGATTTTGTCACTAAGTTCACTGCACTTTCCACGCTTTGACTGTGGCATGAAAAGGCAGCAATTTTCAAGGGTTCTGTTCTTGTATGCAGTAGCTCTTCATTGCTGAAATTCCTTATCAAAGGTGGAGGATTGATAGCTTCCTTTCTCCAGTCAATCATCTCAGTAGTCTTTGGAATCGAAATTTAGAGATTTAGGAAGCTCAGAATTTCGTGTGCCACTGAAACGTGTCCGACTGAGAAGTATCTTCTGAAGAGCATCTTCTCTGACATGTCTGCTATCAGTAAGCATTGACAGTAGGATAGCTTCGGGATTGGCAAAATAGGCATTATTACGGAACACAGGTTCCATAATAATGCGATGTTTTTCTTCCAATCCTCGCATCAAGACAATCAAATGAAAAAAATTCCGTGCTCCGTCAGTAGCTTCAGGATGGGATTTGATATGAAACCATCCAGGAGCATATGATTTCATGACGATGGTTACCAGTCCTTTCAGATTTTGTTCGGGATGCAAAGTCGATACATATAAACGAAGAATCTGGTTTGCTCGGGTAATCCAGCGAGCATGATGAATGGCACCTGGAGACCTGCGGGCTAGACTTTCAGATACCCATCCAGATTGCACTGCTAGGCACATATCATAGAGATACTTTTGATCACTGCTCAACTCTTTCACGACATTCGGTGGTATATCTTGGACGTTGCCTTGAACTGGTGAAAATGCCACTAAGTCTAAAATGGTTAAATCACATTTCAATTTGGCTCCAATTGAACCTTTAAAGGTATTTGGCCCTGATGTTTTTCCGTCTATGGTTTCAAATATGTGTCTGAAGGGGAGTTCATTCATGTGTAAAAGAGACACGAGCCATTGAACTGATCTATGCAAAAAAATTTCAATAAATTTTATGGTACCAGCAATTCTACCAGTATTGACAGCAGTACCGTTGCATAGCAGAGCATTGAGTGTGTCGATGCTCGCTGAATCAATTAAGAACGTTATAATTTCATCAGCTATACACCGAGCATTTCCTGCGTCAGGGCAGAGATGGTCTACATAGATAACTCCAGGGTCTTTGATCAGCACATAATGTTCTTCTTTCTCTTTTCCATGCTTGGTTAATGTATCATCCTTTCTTCCATCAAACCCTATACATTCAATATTCACATTTTCACATCTAGATCTAACAATATTTTTCTTGCCTACACGAATTCTCTCTCTATTTTCTTCCTATCAAGCATGTTAGATTGATCGATTATTCCCATATCTTTCAATGCAGCATTAACAATAGCTGCTGTAGCTCTCGAACTCACACAATAACGGTCTGCCACCAATGGTAATTCATTGTATGAATACCTATTTTGATCATTTTCAATCAATTCCACATCGGGCACGAATTCTAGCTCATTGTCACTGTCTTCTATATCTTCGCGAAAGCCATCTACTGAAGAAGATGGTACAACTTCCATAGCCTCTGCCATTTCCACTTGTGACCTTTGTTGCCTCTCTTGCTCTTGAGAGGGATCGTCTCTGGACAGCGGCAGCTTCACGATCAAATGGCCCTAATTGATTTATTCTTTGCTTTTGGCCTACAAATGACTCCCACTCTACCATTGGGATTTTTACCTCGCATCGACAAAGTGGCCTTTCTATTCCTTTATCATAACATTTGCAAGTACAAATGTCAAACATTTCATCATATGAAGCAAGTTTTTTAACAATTTTCATTCCTTTGACGTAGAGGAACCTTGTTCAAGGAAAGAGCTGATCTGATTAATCTTTCCACTGCAGAAGAAATAGGTCTTTCTTGAATGACAGGGAGAGAGAACATGGCCCAAATATCTTGAAGATCTTTAGTAACTATATTGTAGCAATCATTCGCAGTTGCTGATTCCCTTGACTTGATTTTTTTTTTTCTCTTTTGAATGAAGAAAGTGTCTGACAACGTCTGCCTTCGTAGGAATCATTGATCGGCGGAATTCAGTGGCAAAACCAAAAGCTGCATTCGAAGATTTGTTTCAGGTTGACATTTTTTCAACCTTTTTAAAAAATTAAAAATCCAGCTTTTATAGAATCATGCATGGATCATAAGTAAATCTAAAGAGCATAAGTTCTTATAATTCCTGTAAAAATATATGATAATTAGAACATGAAATTTATTGGTATTGAATTTGAAATTCAACACAGCTCAGTAAATTGATTACACATAAACGATGTTTGTGTAATCAATTTTCTGATATAGCAAATATTTTGAGAAAATACGTGTGGTGAAAATTTTGAGAAATCCAAATTTTTGAGGTAATTGCCTGAAAATTGCACACGAGATATATTATGCAATTTTAGGGAGGGGGGGGGGGGGGGGGGGGGGGGGGGGGGGGGGGGGGGGGGGGGGGGGGGGGGGGGGGGGCATTCTGTATGAGAAGATGCTCTAAATCAGTGGTTCTTAACCTTTTTACTACCATGCCCCCTCTAGGAATTGGTCCTTCCCTCCACGCCCCCTTTCAATCAAAATAACATTCTCAATAACTTCTCAATATTAGCCCATGCTCTCGTTAAGAGAATAACAAATACAATTAGAGAAATTCCTGTTTCTAGGGGGGCGCGCCCCCCAGGTTAAGAACCACTGCTCTAAATGGTCTCCGTTTTCATTTTTGGGGTGGAGCCAAAAATAGGAGGGAGTATGCTAGTGGTACGGGGGGGGGGAGCATAAACTTTCTTTTGGAGTATGTTGGTCAGGACCCCAATTCATAAGTTATACATACCGAAAGTATCTAGATTTTACTATAGTATTTTAATGAAACTATTTTTGTGCAGGTGCTTGGAGATAAGCATGGAAACGCAATTTACCTCAATGAACGGGAGTGTTCAATCCAGAGGAGGAACCAGAAAGTCATTGAAGAAGCACCAAGGTAGATTTGAAGATCCATGTTTTAGAGTACACTATATGCTGAATAACGTGTGGTAAAGTCAGAGGGGAATTTCGTGAAGGCTTTGACACACACACACACACACACACACACACACACACACACACACACACACACACACCATAAGTAAGGTACCGACTTTCTTAAATTTGTATATCTAAAAATTTAATTAATTTAACCTAACCTTAGTGTCATCGAACCGGGAAAATCGTGATGAGTATTTTGGGCGGAATTGTGGACTCGAAGGATGTTTTCTCTTAAGTCATTCATCAGTGAGGTACTTGCTAATAAAGTCTAGCCTAACCTATTTAGGAACAGCTTGTCTTTTTCCTGACAGTAAAAATGTTTGTAAATTTTTTGTCATTTTCTTAACCCTTTAACGCCGACTGGGTCGAATATGTACTGTTTCAAATACACGCATTTAGACTTAACCGTACAAAATAAAATAGTTCGGCGTTAAAGGGTTAATATTCCGAGATACCAAAGTGTTACCTCACAAAAAAATTACCCCACTACATCTGTGAATTATCACACACTCGAGCTCACTTGTGCCCAGTTGTCGCGCGCGCACATAAACACACACACACGCGTATGTTGATGGTTTTCAGGTGTTTTGTCATAGTTTTACAGTACAAAGATAAAGGAACTGTGTTTTCCCTATCGACATATTTGAACATTAACTATACCTTGAATTTAATTTGAATAAATATAATGTATACATAAATGGCATATGAAAGTATCAATATTTTTATGGTGTTATTTAGCTAGCACGTGATTATAAGAGTCCATTATCCTCAGTGTCTTTCTAGATAAAGCCACTCGCAAAGCTATGGGTGAGCAGGCCATTTCTTTAGCAAAGCAGATAGGTTATGGTTCAGCAGGCACTGTAGAATTTCTTGTCGACTCTCGGAAGGATTTTTATTTTCTGGAAATGAACACCCGTTTACAAGTTAGTCTTTTATTGTCGTCGGTGTTAAAATAATCCCATTAATTAAATAATTAATTTTAATTTTATTTGTTCGTATTTGGCATTGATCATTTTCACTTTGGTTTTAGGTTGAACACCCAATTACAGAATGTATCACTGGAATTGATTTGGTACATCAGATGATCAGAGTAGCTAAAGGTAATTGTAAGCTTTAGTTAACGGTTAATTTAAAAATTTGAATTCATAAATTTATATGACAATATCTTTTGTGTTTAGCGAATGAGAAAATGGTTTTTGCCATTTCAATTTTCAGGACATCCATTGAAAATAAAACAAAGTGACATTGGAATCCGCGGTTGGGCGATTGAAAGCAGAGTATACGCGGAGGACCCCTTCAAGAACTTCGGTCTTCCCTCTATCGGTAGACTCTCTAAATATATCGAGCCACTTCACCTGGACAAGGTATTTGCTCATTCGCAAACTAACAGAAGTATTAATCAGTGACTAACCATTAAAGGCAATAGGAAGCGTAGTTCGCAAATTTTAAGTTAAAATTTTGTTTCTCCTTAAGTCGCTAGGGTTCTCTCACCGTCTCAGATGCTTTCTTGTATTTAATGTAAAACCGTGATTGGTAATTTTCTAAAGGACGGTGACAGTTTACTTATTCACTTTCTTTTACAAAATTTGCGGGTTATGAAAGTATAAAAACTGTTCGTTCAACGTGCGATTGGGTTTTGCAACGAGTCACTGATTGCCATTTTCTTTTTATCGTTGCAGGTTCGATGTGACAGTGGAGTGACTGAAGGGAGCGACATAAGTATTTATTACGACCCTATGATTTGCAAATTGGTTTGTTATGGGGATACCAGGGAAGAGGCCATTGCCAAAAGTATCAAAGCTTTGGATGCGTATGTTATAAGAGGTAACTTAGAAGATTTATGAAAAGTTTACGATGCGTTTCCCTATATACACAGTTTCTTTACTTTGTGAAAGGTAACAGCCAGGAAGTTCATTTCCCTGTGACGTGGGGTGTGTGTGTGTCTCAAGGATCACCTTCAGCGCGAACATTAACAGGGTAAGTGGCCAACTCAACCCAACCCGAACCAGAACCTCACCGCCCAGAGTCCGCCACCGTGACCACAGAACTCTCGGGCGCCAGTGTTTCCTTACTTTTACATTGTTTAAATAGTGATGATTTTTATATATAGATAATTTGTCATTCTTATTAACTTAAAACGCGAAATGTTTCATGACTGAATTAATTTCACTAAATATTGCGTATATACTAAAATTAAAAGTTATTTGAATTGCTGATGATTTGTATTAAATGTACTTTTAATCGTAAGGAATGCAGCTTCGTTTGTCCAACTTGAATGTAAAGACTAAAAATAGATTTATCAACCAGTTATCAGTCAGTACCTTTCATATAATTGTTTAATGACTCAAAAGCAGTTTTAGGATTCAGAAGTTGCTAAAAGTGCTCCATTTTCTGCTTGCTCATGCTTGATTCATGTACAGCATTTACGTTGTGGAAAGTGATTTTTTTTATTATTATTATTATTATTTATTATTATTATGAATGAATGAGAATTATGTAGAGAATAGAAAGTTGTTCTGGAAGGAAGTGCGGAAGTGTCTTGATAGTAAGTGATGAAAGTGGAAGAATGCTCACAGCGGATGCAGATCTACGAAAGAGAAAATGAATATTTCTAGGGTTTAATCGGTGGAAGAAATGAGAGGCGTGCAAATATAAATATGCGATTTGGTAATGTGAGGAGGACATGTGACAGAATGCCTGAAAACAATCATGTGTGAGGTGAAAGCGACGGTTCGTAAGCTGAAAAATGAAAGTGGGAGGTGTGGATGAGATATGTAGGGAAATGATTAAGTATGGGAATTTGAAAGATTTAGTGTGATTGTGGTGCATATGTCAGAGTGCATGGACAAATGGGAATGTGCCTGAAGACATGGCATGAAAGGAAGAAGTCTAGAGTAAAGGCAGTTGAGAGTGATAATGTGAGAAGTATATGTCGTATGCATCAGATTGATAGAGTAAGAAATCGTATGGTTCTGGAAAGATGTGTTCAGAAGTAACTGGAAGTGAAAATTGAGGAAAGTGTGTCAAGGTGATTTGGACATATTGAAAAAATAAGAGGAGTTTGAAAAGAGTGTATAGAGTGCTTTCGAAGGTAGGAGGAGGAGAGGAAGCCGAGAAGATGGGTGGACATGGTGAATGATTGCGTGAGTAAGCATGGACTTGATCAGGGTGATGCGCGGTTTAGGAAGTCTGTCTGTCTCTCACTTTTGAAAAAGCATGGGAGCACTACCATGCATGGCGTATGAAGCGCCGCAGGTGTGGAATTTTTCCATGTTGGCGGACCCTGGTCCACCAGGACACCAGTGTAGATGGATGTCTACGTTCTACTTTCTGCCTTTTCCACTTTTCACTACCTGTATTTTGCATCCGAGCTGTCTGACTTCACCCGAAAACCTTGGGAAATCAGATTTTTTTATTTTATTAAAGAGCAGTTATGTACAAGGTGTTTCATAACCTGTGGGACGCACTTTCAGAATGGATTCAGGACCTGAAAACAATGAAAAAAGTCCATATAAACATATGCCCGAAATCGCTTTGTTTGAGTTACAGCCCGTTTTGTGTTCCAGCAATTCTTTCCGCAAACTGTTTACAAACACTGCTTGCCGACACTGTGAGTGTGTACGAGACTTATTTCATGTATGGCCTTGCTGATTGTAATGTTTCGTACACTCTATGACATGTTTCAATATCGTTGAGTGTAGAGCC
The DNA here is from genome assembly GCA_023014485.1 of Bathynomus jamesi. Lineage (NCBI taxonomy): Eukaryota > Metazoa > Arthropoda > Malacostraca > Isopoda > Cirolanidae > Bathynomus > Bathynomus jamesi. The sequence goes on from JAJOZX010000085.1 coordinate 1,426,519, forward strand.
ATCAGTCAGTCAGAGGTGCATCGCGGTGTTTCACTGTTCGTATTCGTAACTTTTTACCGTGAATAAGTGCTGCAGTCCAGTGAAAAAAAGGCAATTATGTATATAGACACGTTCAGTCATTTTACACACAAATACATTTTTCTAGTATTTGATGTGATTTGTTCAAATCTGACCTCTATTTTCCTCGGAAATGAGATCCAACAAAGTTATAGTACTTTGAAGTTTGGCTCATTTTCAAGTGAAATGGAAGTCAAAATCTAAGCAAAACACATCAAATATTACTAGAAAAATGTATTTTGGTATTAATTAGAACGTGACGATACTCATATTATCCAAATTATGCTAGCTAAAAATTAAAAAAAAGGATAAATTAGTTTGGCCGCAAAAAAAAAAATATAAAACCCTATACCGATCAATTTGTGATGCGTGATCTTTACGAGGGCTCCGCCCCCGTACCCCCGAGACCTAAATTATACATGATTCTATTAACGAGCACTCGTTTCCGCACAATTCGCACTTACGGGTCGATGGTAAAATATTGTGTTTTGTAAATATTTCTATTGCTCGGGAGTCATTAGAATGCACTTCGTATATTAAATCCTCAAAATAATAATCGCACCCTTCACATGTCATCGCGACCAACATCTATGAAAAACTAACATAAGTGAAAGTAGTAACCTAAAAAGCCTAGCTCATATATCATGTTTTCATGACGTCACCAGGCAAATATTGGAAGGGCGGGAAAAAATGCCTCAAAAATGTCATATTCAAATCTACATAATTTGGTAAGAACGCACCTGCGAACATAGTGACTTGTATCAAAATGATCAGAAAATTATGCTTTAATATTTTATAATTATATTTACTTTTGATATTCTGAACGTGACGATACTCATATTATCAAAAAAAAAAAAAAAAAAGTTTGTGCTATTCAGTGATAGTGTGCATTTGAAGTGAGAATGGAGGCTTATTCAAATAGAGAAATGGCAGACGTGCATCTCGTGCATGGACTTCTCGAGTGTAATGCGGCCGCAACAAGACGTCTGTATGCGGAAAGGTTTCTGAATTGCCGTCTGCCAGATAAGACCTTTCAGAGAATAGACGAGCGTCTTGGTGATATAGGATCATTCAACAAGCGAGTTTTATATGGTGGTAGACCAATCGGCGCCAGAACTGTTGAGTTGGAGGAGCGGGTCCTGAATCGCGTGGAGGAACATCCTGGTGTCAGCACCCGAAAGATACACAATTGTGTGGAGAATTTTACGGGAACAACAGCTTTACCCATATCACATTCAGAGGGTACAAGGCCTTACTGAAGCTGATTTCCCACCACGAGAAGCTTTTTGTACTTGGTTCCTTCAACAGTGTGCTCGCGATCATCTTTTTCTATCGTCCGTACTGTTTTTTGATGAGGCTGCCTGCACAAGAAATGGAGTGGTCAATTTTCACAACACACATCACCGGGCGAAGAGAATTCACATGCCATCATCCAGTGAAGGCACCAACAAAAATTTAGTATGAATGTATGGGCAGGGCTTATTGCTGACAACTTAATCGGTCCTTTTGTCTTGCCTGGAAGATTAACAGGAGAATCCTATTCCAATTTTTTAAGGAATGATTTAAGCGACTTACTAGATGAAATTCCTCTTGGTGTCCGACGTCGTATATGGTTTATGTATGACGGCGCTCCGCCTCATTTTAGTCGAGTAGCCAGAGACTATTTGGATGAACATTTCCCTGATAAATGGGTAGACCGTGGAGGACCCATTGTGTGGCCTGCTCGCTCCCCGGACCTGAATCCACTCAATTTTTTACATGTGGTGTCATCTGAAATCCATCGTTTACGTGACACCCATTGACAACGTTGAAATGCTTCGCCAACGTGCAGAACAAGGATGCCAGAAAATTCGAGCAATACCTGGAATGTTTGAACACGTCAGGCAATCTATGACGAGGCGTGTTCAGGCGTGTATTCAAGCGCAAGTCGGTCATTTTGAGCACTTCCTTTAAAGGTAAGGCGGATACTTGTTGGAACACACAACGGGCTGTAACTCGGAAACAAAGCGATTTCGGGCATATGTTTATATAAACTTTTTTCATCGTTTTCAGGTCCTGAATCCATCTTGAAAGTGCGTCCCACATGTTATGAAACACCCCGTATATTCATTGTTTTCTATGAGGATATCGCTATTTAAGTAATATTTTTTTTGTTGTGACTGATTTCTCTCTCTCCGTAGGTGTAACACACAACATTCCCCTGTTGAGAGACATTTTAACTGAGGAGACGTTCGTAGCAGGAAACATTTCAACCAAGTACCTTCCACAGGTTTATCCGGATGGTTTCAAAGGCAAACAAATGAGTGATGAGGAAAAAGTAAGTTAAAATTACAATGACACCATTTTAATGCCTATAAGACTTTGTTTAGCAACTAATTATAATAAATGGCCAATAGAGAAAAAACCTGACCTGATTGAGGAAAACCAGTGTCATTTTCGAATTCAGCATGGTCGAATTATATAATGAGAGTTGAAAAAACCATCACAGCAGACAAAAAAATTTCATATGCATACCAGTGTTATCAGCAGCTAATGATTAAAGATTTTTCTTTTAGGGAAAAACAAAAATTGGTTAATAAATAATGGGAGAGGAGTTTTGCAAAATTGTAAAATGCAAATTTAACGTGCATTTATTACCAAGAATGTATTTTCCATTCTTATAATGTACGTTATGGAAAAGGGTGCTTCACTGAATTAGTCAGGGATGTTAGATTATAGGGAAAGAAATGTCGTTGTAATTATGGCCCCGCCAAATAAGTTTGGTGGGGCCATACTGGATCGGAGAAATTGATGAGACTACGTGTTTGTGGCGGGGAAGGAAGTAAATTTAAGTATTATTATTAAGTGAAGTTAGGCCTGTCAGAAAGGTTCAAAGGAATAACTAACTTAATTTAAAACCAGGAAGAATTAGTGACCATTTTAGGAACGATTCACGTCAAAAATGAGTTGCGATCAAGCCAGTTCACGAATGCGACTCATTCAATCGACGCAAGGCGGAAGGAAACATCGTGGAAGTTGGTTATTGACATCGGCGATGAGGAAATTGGTTGCTCCATTCGTTTGGATGGTGAAAATTCTTTTAAGGTAAGATTATCGCTTTTTGTTCATTGACTTTCGACTCGTATTACTCGAATGGTTGTGATACAGTAATTAAGAAATGGAATAATTGTACAATCATGGGATTCATCTTTGGGTTTATGCATGCGGAGTTGTACTTAAGTGTTGATGATTTTGTCGGATGGGTGGATTAAATTATTTAAGTGAAATAATATTACATTTTCAATACGAATATGAAAATACTCGTAAGCAAATAAAGTTTTGACTAGGTTCCTCTTATACAGAAAATCAACTCTATTTTTGACTACCTCTCTATTTTGTCATACCATTCATCTGAATTTGACAGGAAAATCGCAGTATCTATATATTAAAAATTTTAGTCCTTTAAATATTAAAAAATCTGCCAGTTTAAACTATGTATCTCGATATTTACGGTACCAACCAACCAACACAACCATAATTCCGTCCTGCTTTGTCTCCTCAGTCCCTTTTTTTCTGTCCAAACAGTGAAGATGTTAGCTTCATGTAATATTTTAATCATATTTAAATGGTATTCTTATTTTTAGTGTTAATATTGTGTTATTCACTTGTATTTTTGGCGAGTTATTGTCTTTTACCTAATTTAATTTTTTTGTATTTTTACAATCGATTTTCTTTTGCCACATTTTACTTTATTTTTGTTTAGTTTTTATTGAAGATGACCCTGCGACTGGTCGAAACATTTAGAATAGATGTTCAGAACGCTTCTTACCTTCGTCTTCATAAGGATCAGTTTCCCAAGAACTACTCACCAATATATATATATATATATATATATATATATATATATATATATATAATATATATATATAGGGCGTCCCAAAAAATGTATACACACTTTAATAATTATAAAGGCAGTGTTTATTAAAATACATTTCATTTTCAAAATGTAATAGAATCTACAGACATTATTTAATTGTTTTGTCAACGCCTGTTTTCAAACTGACGTCCGTTCTGGTCCAGGCACTGCTGATAACGCGAAGCAATGGAATCGCAAACATCACGAAACATTTCGTTTGGTATTTGTGTGCATTCTCGTTCAATGGCTGCTCTCAATTCAGCGACTGTTGCAGGTTTTATAGCGTAGACTTCGTCTTTTAAGTATCCCCATAAAAAAAAGTCCAGTGGTGTGAGGTCTGGTGAACGCGGAGGGTATTCTACGAAACCCCTTCGTCCAATCCACATCCACATCGTGCCAAGTACCACTCGCAATACTCCACTCTTCGGTCCGGATCATCTTCATCATTAATAGCATGGACTAATCTTGGAATGTAACTTTTCCATTGACAGCGCTTCAAAATGCGTTGGACAGACGATTCTGAAATTCCTACCTCACGACTCGCTTGCCGCACAGATTTTCTTGGACTTTGGTGATACGTTTGCAGTACTCTTTCTTGCTTTGTGGGGCTTGTCGATGCCCGTGGTCTTCCGGAACGCTTCTTGTGGACATTCTGAACAGTTCCATCGGCTTCAAACTTATCTCTAATTCGAGTGATGGTAAGTCGCGTTGGTGGATCTGTTTGAAACTCCCTCCTAAACTATCTTTGCACTTCAACTGCGTTTTCACACTTCCAGTAGCATTTTAGAATGAATTTCCTTTGTTCAAAGCTTAGTCTGACTGCCATTATTAATTCTAATGGGTATAACTTGGAAAGAAAGAAACATCAATTGAGCTATCAGCTGTTAAAGTGTGTATACATTTTTTTGGGACGCCCTGTATATATATATATATATATATATATATATATAATATATATAGCTAAAATTTACATTCGCTCCTGTTCGGTGCTATCTTTTGTATCACTTTCCTCTTACACGGAAAATAGCTACTACTTTGCTGTATAATTTTTTAGGCTATGTTAACTTAACGAAACTTAATGTAACTTAAAGTGAAACAAAAAAACTGTGTGTGTAAAATCCTGAGGTAACATGAAGTAGCAGTAATTTGATTTAGTTTTTTAATTGAAACAGCCAACGTGAGTGAAATTCGAAAAAATAATCGTTATATACGATAAAAAAGCGCATTCTCTAAATTTTTTAATAGAACCCCTCTCTACCTTAACGCAAGCGTAAGTGATAAAAAATTTGAAAAAATAAAACCTCACATGTAGGAGCTAATGGAACTTCAGTCACCACCGACGAAAATGTAGGGGGAATTTGGTGATTTTTTTTTTTTTTATGTAGGAAGGAGCAAAAATTACCCATCTACGGGATGAGTCACGACGAAATGCCATAACTTCAAGAGCTTATAGCTGAGGTAATTCCCAGTCAAAAACTCCATATAAACATACGTCCGATTCTTAACGGTTGTGGAGCTGTGGATGTTTGAATTTCAGGCATGCGCATGCGTGACCTTGAACTGAATTGACAGTTACCGAACTAACTACGCAGTAGTGTGTTGTTTCACAGCGTGCAGTTGATGTTTTGCGCGTTCAGTATGCCTTTTACGTTTTCAAATGACGAATATGCCAATATGGTGTATGTTTACGGATTTTGCGGTGAAAATACTACTACTACTACCGCTGTCGCTGAATACTTGAGACGTTTCCCAAATCGAAGAATTCCGAATCGACGAGTGTTTAGCAACGTTTTCTGGAGATTGCGAGAGAGCGCTTCATTTTCTAGCATTACTGTTTTATCTGAGCATCCGGTACAACAAGATGGAGCTGAACAAGAAAACATTATTCAGATGGTACAACGGAGCCCTCATTTTAGTACGCGAAGGATTTCCACACGTCTTAAGAGTTCCTCAAACGAGAGTATGTAGAACGTTACACGAAGAAGGCGTGTATCCATGTCACGTACAGCGCGTTCAGCACCTCCAACCTGGGGATCGTGCCCAACGGCTGGAATTTTGTAATTGGCTCAATGCCGATCGACAATTGCATCGATACGTCTTGTTCTGTGATGAGGCTCAATTTACCCGCGACGGTGTCAACAACACACGCAATTCACATGTGTGGTTAGAAATGAATCCTTATGCCATTATGGAAAGTAATTTTGAACGTCGGTTCAGTGTCAATGTGTGGTGTGGTATTCTCTACGGTCAGCTGATTGGTCCGTTTACCTTCGAAGGTGGTCTTACAGGTGACATTTATCTAAGATTTCTGCAAGACGAACTGCCGCCACTGTTAGAAGATGTACCTTTGGCAACACGATTGCGTATGTACAGTACTTCCAACAAGACGGAGCTCCTCCCCATTTTAGCCGTGCAGTGAGAACGCATCTCGATGATCGCATCCCTAGTCGATGGATCGGTCGTGGTGGTGCACAAAATTGGCCACCCAGGTCTCCAGACCTAACCCCTCTACATCTTTATCTGTGGGGGCGCATGAAAGAGCTGGTGTACCAGAGAAAAGCGGAAACACGAGCAATACGCAGCCCTCATAATGGACAATCGTAATGAACTAATGCGAGCAACACGCGCGATTCACAGACGAACTCCGATGTGTATTGAGGCCGAGGGTAGTCATTTTGAAGTTGTAAATTCATGAATAAAAACTTTAGCAGTTATTTGTTCGCTTCTTATTTTTAAACATTCAAGCATCCATAGCTCCATAACCGTGAAGAATCGGACCTATGTTCATGTGAAGTTCATGTTCATGTGAAGGGGTCACTTAACTATCCCCTGATAAGAGGATGTGAAGGTTGAGTCAGCTAATCCCTGATGATTAACTCTGTTCTCTGTTCATACGGTCATTACCAATTGACAAGGGCTCGCCAAGAGCCTAAACTGTATTGGTGTAAAGAAATAAAAATTCGTCTTCCTGAATAGTGGTTGTTTCCTCATATATATAATATATATATAACCTTACCTTACAAAGGTTCGCGCGATGATTCCTCATTTCGCGAAGGTCAAGCTTGTCGCCCCTCCTCTCGAGTTGGTTTGGTGAAGTAGTGAATTGGTTTCTTGTGCTCTCCACTTCACATAGCCAGGTACGCCCGGCTCATCGGGGATTGTTCGGAGCCAGGCGTCTAGTCTTCTTTCGAAGATGTCCACTGCAACTCCCTTCGTGTTTCTTAGGTCTTTAGGCAACTGATTAAACAGTTTTGGTCTTCTCACTACAAAACTATTTTCTTTCAGGGTTAAGGATGTACCCTGTCTCGCCTTCAATTTGGGAATACGACACAGTTTACCGTTTCTACCTTCCACCGTTGTTTGGGGAGTTATAGGGTTCAGAGTAAGATTAGAGACTAGTTTCTCCATTATTTTCCAAGTGTAAATAATGGTGTATATCTCTCTCCTCCTTTCCAGTGAATATAGGTCTAGTTCGCGTAACCTTTCCCAGTAATTTAGTTCTTTGCACCCATTGATCTTGGCTGTGAAGCTTCCCTGTATCCCTTCCAGCTGTCTAATGTCTTCTTTTTTATATGGGGATGTTAGGATCTAGCAGTAGTCCAATTTGGGTATGATCAGGGTTTTCAGTAGAGGAATCATTACATTCTTATCCCTTCGTTTAAAGGTTCTCAATATCTGTCCCGTTATTCGCTTTGCTCTGTTTACTGCTATCTTATTTTGTGTTTCAAATTTCGCATCATCTGTCATTACAACCTCTAAATCTTTTGCTCTGGAATTTCTCTGAATTTCCTCTCCATTTGGGGTATAATATTCCATGGATTTTAGGTCTTCTCTTTTTCTGTAATAGCTGAAATTTCTCAGTGTTAAACTTCATATTGTTGTCTTCCGTCCACTTGTAGATTCTGTTTATGTCGATTTGTAGAGATCCTATATCTTCTGGGTTTCTTATTTTTCTACTGATCTTTGTGTCATCTGCAAAGGATGTTACTGTGCTGTCTCTGGTAATGTTCTCTTCTATGTCAGTTAGCATGATTATGAAGAGTAGTCGAGCTAATACTGTTCCTTGTGGTACTGAGCTGAGGACCTCTGATTAAGATACTCCTTGTACTGTAACGACTTGCCGCCGCTCACTAAGGAAATTATGCAGGGTGTCCATAAATGTTTACCCTGAAAACAGTATGCTCTCATGTTTTAATGACGAATCTTACATCCGTTTTCTTTTTACAGATGATCTCGTACATGCATAGAGTTTCTGTGCTGGTGTGTTTCGTGTACCGCATACGCCGCTAGGAGCGCTGTAGTAGCTGTTCAGTTAAGATGGCGTCTGTGACAAAGAAGGCACAATGTGTTGTGTGGCTTGCAGAAACAAAATCTCCTGTCAGTGTTCAGCGAAGGTTCAGAACAAAGTATGGAAAGAGTCCACCTGATGTGAAGTCAATTAATTCGTGGATGAAAAAATTCTTGGAAACGTGGAAAAGGGAGAGAGCAGTGGTAGACCATCAGTTTCCAATGGGACGGTGGAAAACATTCAAAACTGCTTTCACACGGTCACCAAGGAAATCGGTGAGACAAGCTTCATGCCAACTAAAGATACTGAAGTCTACGGTGCACAAGGTGTTACACAAACGTTTGAAGTTACACGCGTGAGTGTGAATACCGTTTAGACATTTTACGTGCCACTACAGGTGCACATGTGGAAGCTTATTAAGTTCATTAATTATGTTATGATTAAAACTGTGTTTGAATACGAGTGTTTATTTAAAAGTTATAGCATGCTTTAATCAGGGTAATAATTTATGAACACCCTGTATAGTGTATATCCATTTCCCTACTTTTCATGTTATTCCCATATATTTCAGTTTATGTATTATGATTCCATGGTCACACTTGTCGAACGCTTTAGCAAAGTCTGTGTAGTACATCATAGTTTTCATTACTTTCAAGTGCATCAATAATGTTGTAGTGTTCCATTAGTTGTGATAGGCATGATCTGCCTGACCGAAACCCGTGTTGGTTAACATTGAGTTTTTCCTGAGTTTCCAAAAAGTCATAGATTTTCTGTCTAACTATTCTTTCAAATATTTTAGCGAGATGAAATGTAAGCGACACTGGCCTATAGATTTTGGGCCTCAGATCGATCTCCCCCTTTATATATTGGGGCTATGTTTGCGCTCTTCAGGATGCCCGGTATTTCTCCCGTGTCTAGTGATCGTCTCCATATCCAGTATAGGGGCTCAGCGATTGCATTCTTGCAGTTTTTGATCAGTGTGGCATTCCATTTATCCGGTCCTGCCGCTGAGTGTGTTTTTAGTTCCCCGATGGCTTGTGTAATATCATCCGTCGTAAAGTCGAAATCCGTTATACTTTCCCCTTGTAGTTCTTCTTCAAAGAACTCGTTTCTATCACACGCACGCACGCACGCACTTCAACTGTTCCGATGTGCGATGATTCCTCGTTTCACGAAGGTCAAGCTTGTCACCCTTCCTCTCAAGTTGGCCTGGTGAAGTTATGAGTTGGTTTCTTGTACTCTCCACCTCACATAGCCAGGTACGCCCGGCTCATCGGGGATTGTTCTGAGCCAGGCGTCGTCTAATCTTCTTTTGAAGATGTCCACCTCAACACGACCACTCACGTTCCAGTGTTTCTAGTTGTACCCCGAATTTGCTGGCAAACCACTGGTCTCCCCATTAAGTGCAATTCATCTAACTGCTATTTTAGCCATTTTCAGTGTCACAGTACCATGTTTGGCCCTAGTACCTCCCGAAAAGTGTAGTTCTATTGCTGCCAATTATACCTACATATTCCTGTTTTTGAAACAAAATTCAAGTGAATTTTTTTAAAAAGCTGTTGGTGTTAGAAATATTTCGTATCCATATTCGTATTCTGCGTGCAAAAATCTACCAGAATCACCCTATTTTACTTGAGGAACAGGAAAAGAGTTCTAATTTGTTGTCCAGTGTAATCGGCTGATTATATAAACTTTTTCAAGCTTAAATGCAACATAATCATATTATGAAGATTTATGTATATAGATAAGAGAGCACTGATCGAGAGGTACCTCTAGCTGGTCAGCACGCCTTTCATTGTATATCATGTTATTTTTTATTTTTAACGTTTATATTTAAAACTGAAGTCATGCTCTAACTACCAAGTTAAATATACCATGATGATAGTGTATCCCGAAGTAGCATCATCAAAATGTAATGATGGAGTTGTTTAACCTCCTTCGCAACATCTAAGGTCGTATAACAGAGGGGATCTACAGCTTTACATGGGATCCGAACTACTAGTTACTATATAGTCTGGACGTAGAGCACGGTCTCCCATTCAGCTACTGCCCGACCCATTGTCGCTTAACTTGGTGATCAATGGGAAGCAATGTTACGGCATTCGTTCCGACGTAGCCCTGACTTCCATCAAGCCTCCCGTCTCTACCGTCATCTGAGAACTCGGAGTATTTCAGTTAATGAATCATTACGAGGCAATTGTGTTCACCAATATTATGATAGTTAATAAACGGTGTTGTTATCTTTCTGACAATATAAATTTGTAGGGGCCATTCTGGATAGCACTTGTCTCTCCGTTTGCTCGTCATATTTTCGTGTCGAGACTATAATTTTTCAACCGGTTAACATAAATTGATGAAACTTCGCACATGCATGGATCATTACAAGACAAAGTATTATGAGCAAGATTCAGGTCCCTTCATCAAAGGTCAAGGTCAAGTGGAGGTCCGCGACATAACTTTTGAATCACTCGACATATATTAATAAAGCTTCAAACACGTGTGTCGCGAACTAATATCAGGTCCTTGCATCAGAGGTCAAGGTCAAATATAGGCGGGGACAGTGATGTCATTCCGACATAGTTCTTGTTTTGTATTGTACTTACAAAAAATAAATTCTCGATCATTTAATTTTTTTTTTTTTGAAACTACAATTATAATATATGATTGTGGTAATTTTAAAATTAATCGTAACATTATTAAAAACAAAACTCAATGTGTAGTAGTATTTGTCGAACACAGTACATCATTTGATACCATTCATTTTTAGAACTGGTTAAAATGTAAATTTTACGACATTTTCGTAATGATATTCATAGAGTATAATCGTGCGTTTGTTTACTGAATTACCTTTGTTTTGAGGACAAGTGGCTCTAGGAGACTCCCACCGGACAGCTCATGGGCTTACGTACTGAGAGAGTACAAGAAACGAATGTTGAGGCTTAATTTTTCAATTTCCTCTCGTGCCTCATTCATTATTATGTTTCTGCTCCGAGTTGTCAAAGTTTGAATTTATGACCGCGACCATCTAGAGTGAATCGCTTAGAAGTGTTTTATTGGGTCTATAAAAATGATTGGAAATAAAAATGATAAATTCTTAATTCGTGTATTAAGTGTCGTTTTCCACTAATTTTTTAAAATTTATCTTTGACAGGCGACTGTCAATGGGAAAGAGTTAATCATTAAGAATAATTTTGACCTCGCTTCTCCATTAATAGAAGCCACCGTTGGAGGTAGTGAAGAAACTGTTCAGTTAATTAAAATGGGGCATGCCGGGAATATTAGAATCAGGTGAGAAAAACATTCTTTTATTTAGACTTTTTCCCTTAGTTTATTTTTCAAATTTCAGTATGTACCGAATCTCGCAGAATCTTCCTCTCTGGAAATTTGAATCTTCTGACGTTGTAGTAGATTGATAACGGGGACCAATATTCAAACATGTTCTTGTTGAACTTTTGTCTCGTCGTTGTCGTTACAAACTTTTAACAAAAATACCTTAAATTGGAAAGATACAACTCTAATTATTGCCTATTTCCAAAATTTTTCCCACTGGATAATAAACGTGCCAATATGTTTGAAATTTAAAGATAATCTTTTCTATTTGCTCTATCTGTATTTATTCTGCTTCCTTAAGTCCAATAATTCGACCCCTTGTAAAATCTGTCAATTTGCAGGAACCTCTGCCTCGTGACATCGTGAAATAAATACTTGCCTTTGATAGTTACCTTATCCTGACAAATTGGTTTCAGCAAATTATTATTATTTTTTTTAACACGATTAAGGGTAACAGGGCGTCAAGTTCCTGTTTTTTCCTACTTTTTCCTATTTTATCAGCTACAGAACTGGGGGGGGTGAGAAAACTGCACCAAAATGTTCCAATTACAGAAGAGTTCGTGCCTTGCTGACTAATGAACAAAAAAAGATGACAAAAGTGCAGCTTCAATTCTTAAAGGGATGTGCCCCTGTTTTTGAAGAGCTTCTGACTAATTTCCAGAAATAGGCCCAACTATTCACTTAATCTATGAGTGTGTGTGAAACTCTTCTGAAACTCCTGCGTTGGTTCATGAAGCCAGAAACAGTTAAAGAAATATATACAAAGGATACCAAACAGCAACAGACCGGCTGGTCCCTACAAGGCTGTCTGTTTAAAAAGGAAAGTTAAAAGAAGTAAGAAGACTTAGACAAGTGAAAATTCTTAAGCAAAGCAAAGAGGTTGAAAGGTAGGAAAGAAATTTAAAGCTAAGGTGAAAATGTTAAAATACAGAGGAGGGAATCAAAGTGAAAATTCTACAATATTTCTACGCGGTAACAAATGCTTCCAACTGGGGATTTAAGGCAAAGATAAGCATCCAATTTCTTTTTAAAGGATTCGATCGAATTACTTTGAACTACGCTGGCTGGCAATCCATTCCACAAATTAACTATACGATTGAAGGAAAATGTTTAGTTCCATTAGAATTAAGATGTTTACCCACTAATTTCAGACCATTACCGCGAGTTCTATCTGCGTTCCTGAAGGTGAAATATTTTTTCGCATCGACATTATCAAAACCTTTAATCACTTTAAAAACCTGGATTAAATCTCCTCGAATTCGTCTTTTTACGAGTGAGAATAAATTTAACGTTTCTAAACGGGCAAAACGTCGTAGGATTTGTTTTTTGTCTAGGAATCATCTTAGTAACCCGTCGCTGCACTTTCCATTCTGTCTATGTCCTGTCGTAAATATGGGGACCAGAACTGAATGTAGTATTTAAGGCGGGGGCGTACTAAGGATTTGTATAATGTTAGCATTGTTTTCTCCGACTTAAATTCAAACGATCTACCAATAAGTCTTAATATTCTATTTGCTTTTCTGACCGCTTCGATACATTGCTTACTCGATTTAAGTGTGTCGGCAACAATAATACCTCAGTCTTTCTCTCCCGTAAAACTTGTTAGTGTCTTGTAGAGCATAAAATACTTCTTTTTAATATTGTTTCTACCGATATGCAATGTTTTACATTTATCTATATTAAAGTTTATTTGCGAAATTTCTGCCCACTAGCAATTAATTTATCAATATCTTCTTGAATCTGCAAACGTTCTGCCGCTGATTTTGTTCGTTCTCCCTAGTTTGGTATCATCCGCAAATTTTGAAATTATACTCTTAATTCTCGAGTCGATGTCATTTATATGAATAATAAAAAGAACCGGTCCTAGAACTGATCTCTGAGGCACGTCGCTAGTTACATTTTTCCAGTCAGACGCTTTGCCATTAATGACCACTCTTTGTTTACGTGCACTAAGCCAATTTTTGATCCATTTGAGAACATTACCATCAATTCCGTGAGAATGAAGTAGCTAATATAATCTATGTGGCACTTTATCAAACGCTTTTTGAAAATCGAAATATACAATATCAACTGTTTTACTCTCGTCATATATATAGTTACAATATCATTAAAGAAGTCGAGCAAATTAGTAAGACAAGAACGATGAATCGATTGAAAGTCGTGTTTAGATCTTCGATTAATTTATTAATTTTAAAATGATGAACTATTTTGTTCCGAATGATCGTCTCCATAAGCTTACCAACTACTGAAGTCAGGCTGATGGGACGATAATTTCTCGGAAGCGATTTGTCCCCTTTTTTAAATATTGGTGTAATGTTTGCAAGTTTACAATAGAGCGGAACTTCTCCAGACTGTAACGATATATTATTAAATATATATGTGAGAGGAGGGACTATTACGCAGGTCACTTCTTTAAGTACCTTAGGGAAGAGCTTATCTGGACCGGGAGTTTTATTAGGATTAATTTTACCTATGGCCGAAAGTACTTCACTTTCACAAATGGTAAAATTGTGAAGCTTCAAGTGATCATCACTGAGCATGATTACGGAAACGGGAATGCTGTTCATATTTTTGTTAGTGAAGTCATCGTAAATTTTTTCGCCTATGAGTGGACCAACAGTCCGCGAAGCTACTCTTTTATTCGTAACATAATTATGGAATTCCTTCGGATTCGATTTAATTTGGTTCACTATATATAGCTCATAGTTGCGCTTACTTTTTCTAAGTTTTTTACTTCGCCTTCTCAATAGCTTGTAAGCATTTTCATCAGACAAATTTTATTCTTTAAATATAAAATACATGTTCATTTTTAACGTTAAGCTACTTTTAATTTCAACATTCCACCATTTAGGTTTAACAGATTTCGCTAGTCTCTTTTTTACGTAATGGGATATTTCTCGATTCCGAACGTTTAAAATAATTCTAAAAAGAAGTCCATGTGCCATTAATATCATCGTGTGATAGCCTCATCCCAATTATTGGTCGAAAGTTGCCGTTTCATGTCACGAAATTTAGCTCTTTTAAAATCCAAAACTTATTCCAGGGCCTCCGAATTATGGAATTACGCAATAGTCTACCAAGACGAGCTGTTCCCATGCCATTTAGATGAAGACCATCACGCAAAAATAAATCCTTTTTATTATAAATATTTGCTAACCTGTCATCGAAATCTTCAACTTGCTGATAAGGACCTGATCATCGGTGATGCCACAAGAAAGGCTCTATCTGCATTGAAGCCTGAGCAACAGAAGGTGCCTATTCTCGGAATGAGGTCATTCTTTAAAAAATATTCCTATTTTGCTCCTATTTTTTTAATTTGATTCCTACTTTCTGAAAGGCCCCGGGTGCTTGACGCCCTGTGGTAATCATCGTAGTGTCTATTTACTTCTGTCAACCTTCTGTATAGGTTAGTCAATTTAAATTGACACATTCGACGAATTTTTCATTTTCTTTAAAATCTTAAATGTATGAACCTGCATAAAATCGAATGTCGATTTTATAAAAATCAAATTTGTGCATGTAATTTGCCACGATCCGTTGGGCCCTCTCCTATTCCGAGTCTTCTGAGTGACGTTTAGGAGCTACCTCTGGATTTGTGTCGCCAGTCGCTGGCCATTCGGTGCTTGTAGCACATTCAGCAACTTCCAGGCTCAGTATCTTGTACACGTGTTTTAAATGGAAGGTTCTATACAATAATTATTGGGTCCACTGTTTGATAGATATGTTTCAGTTTCCTCACTTCCCCGTCTACCGGTTGCGCCTGTGACATTTCCCACGCTCCCGCCGTAGCCGTGGAATTGCCGTAAGGGTCTTTCTGGCAGTATTTTACGGGTGTCAAGTCTGATCCCTCCGTTGATGGACTTCGTCTCCTCCTCTTGGAGCATTCTTCCCTTCATGTGGACTGTTCCAATTTTTATCAACGGGTCAAAGTCCTTTGCTGGAGTCGGATTTGTAGCTGTCTTTGTTGTTTTTACCCGCGGTTGCAGCTTACCTGCCTATTTTCACTGCAAATATTAATTTCGGTGCTGGCAACTATGAAAAAATAAATTGCGAACAAAGGCCATAAAAGATCCTTTTTAGCATGTTTCCTTAAATTAATTTTCCGCCTCACAGGTATGAGGATCTCAACAATAAACTCAATTAATGTCAATGTCTATCAAAAAACCATTAATAAACATTGTTTTTGCTTATTTTAAAATGTAGGACCCATATGTGTTTGACCTATCATGCGTATTTGTGACTATCATTTGTTTGACCTATCATGTGTTTCCTGATTCAGCATTTTAATTTCTTTTGTTTCAGATTAATTGCATAGCTTGCAATGGCCTCTTCTGGTATAACAGAAAAAGTGAAGCATTCTGTTTTCGAAACGCCAGTAGAGCTTCCTGGCAACCAACTACCAACTTGTGAGGATGTATTCAAAGCTTATCTTGAACATAAGCTCATTACTGCAACATTTAGCACTCAGAAATACGCATAAATTATCGCGGAAGAAGTGAATGATGTATATAACCGTGCTTCCATTCTAACAATCGACTTCAAAAGCATAGTAATTAAGGTAAAGAGATTAATTGAGAAGGGACAAGAACTTAGAAAATATCCCATGAGTAAAAGATCTTCCAGCACTTATCAAAGTAAATATGATTCCTTCAGAAATTTATTTGACATATATTGCTGCAAGTGCTATGCCTCCGGTTCTCGTAAAAGAAGTGTGTGTAAATGCGCTGAGGCGGAGAAAATCCCGAATGATGAATGGCAGTTCTGGACTGATCAACATACTGAACGAAAAATGATTATAGGTAAGTTGGACAAAGTGAAAACTTCAAAACTACAACAAATGGAAAACAAAGTATAAAAGACAATTCTTTAAAGATAAACAAAAGAGTTTTGTCCAGAAAATGCAGTTGAATCCTCGTGATATTTGTGAGATCAGCGCTGAAAGTGAAAAAGGTCATCAAAATGGAGATTTGGAATTGAGCGAGTACGAGTTAGATACAGAAGCTAGCACTTCTTAAACTCGACACCAATATCTAGAATTATGCAAGACAGTTGATCGATGCAAAATAAGCAACCGTGATGCTTGTTTAATTGCTAATGCTGTCGTAAAAGATCTATTATCTGAAAATACTACGATTGATCCCAGTAAAGTACATCATCAAAGAACCTTGTGGAGAAGCATAGAAAGAAAGAAGCATGAAAAACGGAATAAAGGAATAGTTTGCCTTGTATTTGATGGAAAAATTGATAGAACTCTCTCAAAAGTGGGAGAATGCCAGTGGACGAATATATTGACTATGTTGCTCCTGAAAGTGGAAGGGCAAGTGATATTACTAAAGAAATTATATCAGTAATTACTGACACCAACTCTGCATCGACTTTAAACGCAGTAGTTTATGATGCAACTAATGTAAATACAGGTAAATCAAATGGGGTAATTAGAAAACTAGAGCTGACATTGGGAAGACCATTACAATGGTTTATTTGTTTACTTCACACTAATAAGCTTCCCTTGAGAAAATACCTGCAAGTTCTTGACGGGCAAACGACGGGACCTAGAAGTTCACAGGGCAAAATCGACAAGGAACTGAACTTTGATCCAAAGAACAGATCAATTGCATAATTTCTACCTCTCGCTGGAAAAGTGATGGACTTACCAGAAATAGCGCTAGCAGATTTCAGCAGTGACCAGCGATACCTCCATAAGGCGTGTTTGTCAATTCAAAACGGTCATGATAGAGGTCCAGCTATCAAATTGTTAGAAACTGCTCATCCTGTCTCTCTCAATAATGCACGGTGGCTGACAAGCAAATCGTCTCTCACGTTATTACATGTCGCACGAAAAACCATCAGAGACGTTTCAAAGGATTGCTCATTTTATACTGAACTTCTGTGCTCCTGCATGGTTCTATATCAAAGCAAACTGGTCTTGCCAGGATGGAGCCAAAAAACTTTTTTTTTCATGATTGAGCTCTATCAAAAATTACATACAATCGACCAAGACATTATTCGTCCTGTTACGAAACAACTGTTACTTTTGTCATCCTGAAAATATCCTTTTATCTGCTATCGCTGACAAGAATAAAACTATTCTGAAGCAAGCAGTCGAAAAAGTGCTACCAGCGAAAAGGAGTGTTATACCGGGTGAAATGCGAATGTTTGACAAGAAATCCATCAGGCTTAACTTCTCAGCTTCGACCTACATGGATATGATTGATTGGAACGAAATAGATATTACTGTTCCTTACTCTCTGATGTTATAAGTAGCACTGATGACTGCCAAAAACCCATAATTCTTGACACATACCCGTGTCATTCACAGACAGTTGAAAGAAATGTGAAGGAAATCTCCTCTGCAAGTCTACGGACATAAAATCTCGGCTAGAGAATCCAAAAAGGGAGACAAAGTCGGATTTTAAGTGAATCAACGAGGATAGCAGTTACACTTCATATAATTTAGTGATGAACACATGTTTTGGTTTATAAAAGGAAATATATAATTTTTAACCAAACTAAATTTGCTTCAAAATTTTGGCTTTTCTTCAAAATTGAGGTCAAGGTTGCGAGAATGCACATATTCATAGGTTATAAAAGTTGATGTTTTTATGATAGGTGGGTACTAGAGCACCTTTTCAGCCATGTTTCATACTGACAACTTGAGTTCGATATATTTTCGCCCTGCCCTAATGTACAATGTAGGTGTATTCCTTTCAGAACTGTTAGGAATAACAAGATTAGGAAACCTTTGTGGTGGAATAAGGAAATAGCTAAAAAAAAAAAAGGCATTCAGGGAATTTATAGGCAGTGACAGTGATAATATTTTGGACTTGGATAATTATAGGCAGTTAAGAAATAAACTAAATAGTCTGATGCAAAAGGCATAGTGAAATAAATCTAGCTAGAAATAGCAATAAAGATCCAAAGAAATTCTTTAGTTTTTATAAATATAATAATAAAAAGCATTATAGGATTGGCCCAATAGAACATGATAGAATGTTTGAAAAAGATCAGGATATACCTCGTTGCTCTTCCATGCGTTGGTCTCTCTTCACACGAAGGTCAAGCTGGTGGCCCCGCCTCTAGGTCTAGCTTGTGGAGGAGCGAGTTGCTCTCGCGCTCTCCACCGTACATAGCCAGGTACACCCGGCTCATCTGGTACTGTCCTGAGCCAGGCATCTAGTCTTCTCTTGAAGACTTCAACTTACTTTGACCCCTGTAACATTTCTGAGGTTCTTTGGGAGCTGGTTAAAAAGTCTTGGCCCCCTGACAACCAAGCTATTTTCCTTCAGTGTTGAGGAGGTCCCTTGTCGGGCCTTTAATTTGGGAACACTACACATCCTGCCTTCCCTATTTTCCAGTGCTGTTTGAATGGTAATTGGGTTTAGTTTGAGGTTTGGTACCAATTTTTTGATCATTTTCCATATGTAGATTATGGTGTACCTCTTTCACCTTTCCAGGGAGTACAGATTTAGTTTACATAGTCTCCCAGTAGTTGAACTCTTGCAGCCATTAATCTTTGCTGTGAAATGTCTCTTGAGTTTCTTCGTTTATTAGTTTCTTCCTTTTTACATGGGGACGTCAAAACTGAGCAGTATTCAAGTTTCGGTATAATCAGTGTTTTTAGCAGGGAAATCATTACTGTCTTGTCCCTTTTTTGAACGTTCTTAGTACCTGTCCCGCGACTCTTTTTGCTTTACTTATAGCTATCTGATTTTGTTTTTCGAATTTCGCATCATCGGTCATTATTACCTCCAAGTCGATCGCTTTCGTGCTTCTCTGAATTTCCTGTCTATCTGGAGCATAATATGCAGTCTAAGTTCCTCTTTTCTACCGTATCTCAAGAGCTGAAATTTCTCGGTGTTAAATGTCATGTTGTTGTCCTCTGACCATTTGTATATTTTGTTCGTGTCCCTCTGCAAGGCTTCCACTTCATTTACATCGCTGATTTTTCTGCTGATCTTTGTATCGTCTGCAAAGGATGTTACTATACTGTTGCTGTTTACTCCGCTGTCTATGTCTGTTAGCATGATAATGAACAGGAGTGGGGCCAGTACTGTACCTTGTACTCAGCTGCGTACTTCCGATTCTGATGATATACCTTGAATTTTGACAACCTGTAGACGTTCTCTGAGGAAGTTGTAGATCCATTTTCCCACTTTGCCTGTTATTCCCATATGTTTAATTATATGTGCTATTATACCGTGATCACATTTGTCGAAATCTTTAGCAAAATCCGTGTATATGACATCGTAGTTGTCATTGCCTTCCAGTGCATCAAGGATGTTGTTGTGTTCTATTAGTTGTGATAGGCATGATCTACCTGATCGGAATCCGTGCTGATTTTCGTTGAATCTTTCCATTGTCTCGAAGAAATCATCGATTTTCTCTAACTATTCTTTCAAATACTTTGGTGAGGCGGGACGTCACTGACACTGGTCTATAGTTCTTTGCTTGAGATCTATCCCCTCCTTTATATATAAGGACAATGTTCGCTCTTTTCAAGATGCTCGGTATTTCCCCAGTGTCTCTGGATCTTCTCCATATCCAGTATAAAGGTGTAGCTATAATATTTTTGCAGTTTTTAATCAATAATGCGTTCCAATTGTCCGGACCTGCAGCTGAATGTGATTTCATTTGTCGTATAGCTCTCGCTATATCTGGTGTGAAATCAAAGTGTGTTATACACTCTCCTTGCAGTTTCTCTTCAAAGAATGCATCTGTGTCAGGTATTGGATATTGTTGGTGTTTTAATGATTATTTTATCTGTTTTTACTGAAGAAAATTTAAATAACTTTGATTTTAATTCTTTAGATCCTCTAACTTCAAGTATTCTTGATCATATTCATATAAGGAAGGATGATGTTAATGTGATTCATACACTGAAGTCAAATAAAGTTGCTGGACCTGATCATATATTTGCTAGGATTCTCAGAAGAAGAAAGCTTATCTGAGGCACTAACTATTTTGTTTGCAATGTCAATTAATTATGCAGAAGTACCAGATGAATGGAAAAAAGCAAATGTGTAGTACCCATTTACAAAAAGGGTAGTAAGAAAGAGGTTGGAAATTATTGGCCTGGTAGTTTAACATCATTGGTAGGAAAGATAATAGAAAGAATTATAAAGAATAATATTCAAGATAATTTGGAGAAGTTTACTCTTCTTTCAAGTTCACAACATGGTCTTCTTTGTCTAATCTCTCAGACTTTTTAGAGTTTGTAACTGATCAGGTAGATAATGGAAATGATGTAGATGTTATTTATTTGGATTTTAGTAAAGCATTTGACAAGGTTCCACATAGGAGACTTCTTTATAAATTAAAAACTCGTGGGATATTAGGGCAGGGGTGTAAAGGTAACGAAATAATTTTACTTAAGTACCATACTTAAGTAACTTTTTCTAGTATCTACTTTTTAAAAAGTATTTATATTTTCAATTACTTTTACTCTAACTTGAGTAATTTTTGGGAGAATTACTTGTACTTTTACTCAAGTACAATTCATTTTATCCATTTCGTTACTATTCTCAAAACTCGAGTTTGTAGCAGCCGCCAGCCAGTCAAAACGCAAGTTGTACGCGGCATTTTAATCAGCCAATCACGTGCATCAGCAGGCTGGTGCCTTAAGAAGTCACAAGCATCACAGATCTTACATCACTGGTAATTTATATAGTTTGGCAAATCTTTTACATGCAGCGTTTTGTTTAAAGACCTCGTGGCCCAGAACATAAATGTACCGGTATGGTTTGCGAGAACTGTAGGTGAGTACTTTTTACTTTCGTTACTTAAGTACTTTATTCAGTAGATACTTTTTTACTCTAACAAGTCATTTTCAGGATGGATACTTTTACTTGTACTTGAGTAACTTTTTAATAAAGTACTTGTACTTGAACTTGAGTAACATATTTTAGTACTTTTTACACCCCTGTATTAGGGTCAGTTATAAATTGGGTAGAAAAATGGTTAGAAGACAAAACGGAGAAATTCTAAATGGTAATGAATCTGGGTGGCAGAGTGTGAAAAATGGGGTATCACAGGGATCAGTTAGGTCCATTACTCCTTATTTTGTATCTAAATGATTTAGAGAA
Source organism: Bathynomus jamesi (assembly GCA_023014485.1). NCBI lineage: Eukaryota > Metazoa > Arthropoda > Malacostraca > Isopoda > Cirolanidae > Bathynomus > Bathynomus jamesi. Next base: position 1,448,171 of record JAJOZX010000085.1, read on the forward strand.
AGGAGTAGGTTGTAAAATTTCTAAATTTGCAGATGATACAGAAGTATTTGCCCCAGTTACAAATATAGAAAATTCTTATAAACTGCAAAAGGATCTTTATAGATTAGTTGCAGATGGAATTCAATGTTCAAAAATGAAAAGTCATGAATTTTGGTAGAAATAATGGGAACTTTAGTTATGAGATGCGAGGGAACTGGTTGGAGGATATTAGACAGGAAAAGGATCTTGGCACTATAGTTCGTAGTGATCTCAAATTTTCTAAGCGGTGCTTAGAGGTTAGAAATAAGGCAAATAAAATGTTAGGTATTATTAAGAGGAATGTTAGTTACAGGAGCAAGGAAGTCATCTGTAAATTATATACTGTAATTCTTATGTTAGGCCTCACTTAGAATACTGCATTCAAGCTTGGTCCCCTCACCTTATACATGATAGTGATATGATTGAAGGTCTGCAACGTTAGGGCAACCAAGCTTATCCCTAACCTAAGAAGATTGGAATACAGGGCTAGATTGGAGGAACTAGGTATGTTTAGTTTTGAGAGATGATGTATGAGCGGAGATATGATACAGATGTTCAAAATGTTTTCAAGTTTAGACAATTTAGATATATGTAACTTTTTCTCACTAGAGACGGATGGGATAACTCGTGGACATAATAACAAAATTAGAAAACAGCCTTGTCGACTTTAAGAAAATACTTTTTCAGTCAGAGTAGTTAATTTTTTGGAACGACTTGCTATATGATGTAGTTAATTTTAAGAAAAGTTTACTCTTTCATGAATGAGAGTGATAGTTTGTAAATTGTAAATAATGTATATTTTTAGCTTAAGTTTGTAGGCTACTTTGATAGCAGTAAATAGTTGTACATTAGTTAGCTGACTTGAGATTGATGTTTTGCAGGATTCTATTATTATTAGCTCATGACTTGGATAACCTCGATACGCCCAGTGGCTTCATGCTTTTCAAACGAAAATGTAATATAATGTAATGAACTGTCATGAGCAAGAATCAGATTCCTACCTGAAGATCAAAGGTTAGATGGACGTCCATGCCATAATTTTTTAACTACTCAACTTAAATTGATGAAATTTCGTACACGTTTATATCATCATAGGAAGTTGTATCGAGTAAAAATAAAGTTCTTGCACCAAAGGTCAAGATCACATTATAGGCGGGGACAGTGATGTCGTTCTGACAGTTTTTTTTTCTTTCTTTCTAAGTGTGTTTATTGATCAGGTCGTTTATTATGTATTATTAAAATAGTGTAACTAGTCTTCACGATTTTCTAGTTTACTGTCGGAGTGATATTTTTCAATAAAACAATTATCGTAAACGGCTCAAACTTTCGGTCCTACTGGGTCTTTAGGCATGATACACCACATTTATTTATTGTGGGAAATGACTTTTTTGATAAAACTTTTAATGTTAACCTGCAGTCTTCATGTTTTTTTTTTTTCCTCTCTTTTATATTTTCTGTGAAAACGTCCTCTACAATACATTTGAAACTAATAATTTATCATTGCGCCATTGGAAAGAATAGACTTTGTTGGGAGTTTTTCATTACAGAGTAAAATTGATACGAATCACTTCTTCCTTCCTCTTTACTACACAGTTTTGCTTCTTCTTACCCAGTTTACCGAGTCTATAAAAAGTTCACATCAAGTATGAACTGAGTTGCGTAGTTTTTATTAAATTATAATTTCATTGTTTTATGGGATACCCTGTCGATGGGAGTAAGTCTCATAATTAATTAAAGCGAAAATACAAAAAAAAAAAAAAAAAATATCAAAGTTTGTAAGTTTAGAAATATTTATTGATTATTTTAAAAAAAAATATATATATTTTTTAAATCCGCTAGATGGATTTTCGCCTTAATTATAATCGACTGGGACTTATGGGCCACCCTGTATAGTCTTCTATAAAAATTGTTTTAATTTTGTTCACAGATATAAAGGTACAGCTTTTCAGTGCAGTGTCTTAAGAGAGGATGCGCATATGTTCTTGAAGTTGATGCCTCCGAAACCAAAGGTAAAATTGGGATGTTACTGAAACAAGCTTTGCAAAACTCTTGCGTTAAATAAATATAAATACTGTGAACAAATGACAGATTGCAAGTACTCATGATTTTATTTAGTATTGCTTGGAAGCTGCAAGTAACCACAATCCAAGCGTTTCTACCTGTGTTCCTGGTTACTTGCATCTTCCAAGCATCGTGTAAGTTCCCGCGTTTATTCCCGTTTTATTATTCAGTATTGTTTAAAGTTTTGTATGTTATAATTCTTGTAAACTTCTGATGTAGGCTGATGTATCAAGGCAAGTGCTGTCTCCCATGCCAGGGCTCGTGAAAAGTGTCTCTTGCAAACCTGGCGACATGGTGGCAGAAGGACAGGAAGTGTGTGTGATAGGTAAGTCATTTTCAAAAACACTATGTAGGCCGATTGCTATCAACCTGGCGATCCGGTGAAAATTTCCACCAGATTTAATGCCTACAGTCGTGTGTTTGTTGTGGTCTTAAAAGACCGTAAGTATTTTTTTTAAAGTTAAATTATTAAGTTTATTTGCATTCGGTATTTAGCGCGGCCCTATGGTAAAAAGGAAACCACCATACCGTATTTCGTTGGATCTGCTGGTTGTAGGTCGCGTGGTTGCCTACCGTGCTTCTCTCTCAACGGAGATAACTAGGTTACGCAAGGCGTAATTACACACCGAGATAGGTCTATCTTTTAGGTTTTTTTTTTTCCCCTTGCCTAAAGCGACACTGATGACTGCACAGCTCTGATCTAACTCTTTGGTCTTAAATTTTGCACGAGTCAACAAACGAAAAAACGCCAGATGTATAATTTTCATATTTTCATTATTTCCCTTCTCAAAATTTTCATGAGTCAATGTAATGGAAAATTTTTATACGAAAAAAATGTTGTTGATGTAGGCCCCGATGCCTACATATTTTCTACTTTCGAGAATGGGAAAAATTGCCATTAGGCTTTATTGCAAATGTCGAAGCAATTTGTAATTACTTAGTACAGTAAATTAGTATTTATTAAATTATGAAATAAAGGTACCATATATACGATACCATATTAGAGGGGTGTTTAGGCCTGGGTTTAAAATTAGGCCTTGCTGTGGATTGCATGACAGGCGTGTAGAGTTTATAATTTTTTTAACGTGATTGATAATGTTTCATACGTTAATTAATGATAGGTTACGTCGTAGCTAAATTACAATAAAAATTATTATAACCAGCTACCACCAAATTTTATTTTTATATTTAATAGTAAAGGCAGTGATGAATATTTAATCAGTTAGTTACCTCGGGCAGCGTTTCCCAAACTATAAGACGCGAGGAGAAATGAAGTAAAAATCTGGATATTTTCAATTTTATTAGCTATTGCCGTGCCGGTACACGTAAAAATTTATAAAACGCCATTTACACCACTGTTTATGGTACAAATTAACACTACCTGTAGTTGAAATAAGGGGACGTTGAATAAAGTTTGGGAAACGCTGCTCTTGGAGAACTTAATTATGATTGAAAAATTCTCTATTGTACACGGCTTCGAAGACTACGTACAATCAACCAATTTAAAAAAAAAAAAAAGTCATGTCGTCAAACACCATGTTTCTTACTAAGAAATGTCGTTTGAACAGCATTTTCTTTTTCTAATCCACTGTACGTGCATTATCTTGGAAGCCATATTTCTATTCTACGTCCAGTTTATGTAGTACCTCGTGGTTCGGATTCCACGTAAAGCTGTAGGTCTCCTCCGTCATACGACCTTTAACCCTTTCATACCTGATTTTCGTTTACTTTTCATGCCACAAAAAAACACACTGTATATATCCAGAATGACTAAAATCTTATAAAATTTGCTGGTCTCTTGCGCCCATACGGCATGAAAGGGTTAAATGTTGCGAAAGTAGTTAAACAACCTCATTTCACCAGTCTGATAGGACGAGGGCCTCGTACACGAGTACCTTTAAAAAAAGGTGTTGGAATCATTTCTTAGTTTATTTAGAAGCTTAATTTCAGAGAACACTTCCTGCTATTCTAAGAGGTTAATCGTTTGTTGTTGTGAGAGATGAAAGAACAGTTGCATATTTTTAGAAAAAAATTCTGTAACTAAGGAATTTAACTTCAAGCAAAGAAATAGGTTTATTGATTCGGTGTGTTTAAACACGCGGAAGATCATTTACAACACTTGATTTACAGTTAGCTCAGAGGATCGCTAACATGAAACTGTTTCTTATTTATTCACACACTGTTACAGAGGCAATGAAGATGCAGAATTCTTTAGTCGTCGCTGTTTCGGGAAAAGTAAAATCTGTTGACGTGAAGGTGGGAGAAACGGTAGAAGAAGAGCAGCTGTTAATTGAACTTGAATAAAACTCAGTGGAAGGAATTTATGGAAATAGTTATATGAGTGAAGTTGTTCAGATCATTAAATGTATTTTTAGTCTAGTCAATTTTTATTATTTATGTAAATAGATGTGTAGGGATTAATTTAGTTAAACATTCAAAAGAAAGCTAGTGCTAAATTAGGTTGGCTTCTAATTGCAAAACTTAAAAGCCTACCTCTAAATTTTGATTATATTGAAGTTAGAAATTGTATCAGCATACATATAAAGTGGCATGGTAAGCATTAAACGGCCTACAAGACACTCTTATCACCTTGCTTTTTTTTTTGGTCATGTTCAGCTTTTACATTGATTGAACCTTTCGTAATTTTTCATTTTAATAAAACGAATCGTTTGAAAAATTATTTAAAGAAAGTATAGTTCAAAATACAGAAGGGGTTAATTTTTATATAAACAGTTTGGTTGTTATTAACGATAAGTAAAGGTATTTTTAATTGTTGTATAGTTTATTTCCTGTCTTAATGTAGTGTTTTCTTTATTCATTGATTTCAGAGATTTTAATGAATAAAAAATGAAAATTACTGTTTAATAAATAAAACACAATATCTTTATTGAAGATAATCTAATAAAGTGCTATCACTGAAAAAACTTCTTAGCAAAATGTATCTATTCCACAAGGAAAACAAAGCACAATTACAAATTTAAAAAAATATACTTCTTCCCCACGTGAAACCCACTTCAATTCTTCTTGTACTTGATATCGGAATGCAAACGATCAACTTCTTTGGATACACGGTCGTAGAGAAGCTTCCCGGAGTCGTCGAAAAATTTCTCGACGACCAACGTAATTTTTGCTTCTTTCCTTTCTCCAGTTTTCCCCACTTTTTCCTCTAAGCCTAAGTGATACACATGATCAAACCTGTAAAATAAGATTCACAATAATTCACCATGAAAACAGCCTCAACACTATTTCTGAAAAAAAAAAACCACATTCTTCATTACACTGTTATGCATCAATTTTGCTGTCAAGGGTTTTATAAGTGATTCTTATAGAGTTTTTCCTGCTGATTTCGAATCTGCAATCCGTTTTTCTCAATCAGCTCAGGTTAAACCTATGGCCTCATAAGTAAAATAGAATTTTTCGTGATTTTGTCAAAGCGGAATTGGAACAGTAACATCTATCATCACTTGTATAATATCTTTTTTAACTTTTCAGGGATATAGATAAAATATTTCATAATGAATAGAGCGTGTAAAAATGATCCCAATAGATTCTGCTACATATGTGGGACGGTTACCATGCCAAATAACCAAATTTGTGAAGACAATGTATAGAGCATACTTTGGAATTAAGCTAGGGGACCATGACAAAAATTTCGCCCCTCATATGTGCTGCAAGACGTGCATTGAAAATTTGAGAAGATGGAGCAAAGGCAGAGCGAAATCTTTGCCTTTTGGAATTCCCATGATTGAGAGAAGGAAAGGATCACGTGACAGATTGCTATTTCTGCATGACAAACCTCCAAGGTGGGCTTATAAATTTATTTTTCTTAAATATTTTGAAATCCTCGTATGAAACTTGACATAATATTCACCATATATAGCATAATAATCACCATAATGGTAATCATACATTTACATATTGTTATAGAAAATACATTTACACATACATATTGTTATACAAGTTACATTTACAATGATTGTATATTTTCTTTCTTTTTCATTCATATTGTCCCCGAAGGGACAATATAATATTGTCCCCGAAGGGACAATATATATTGTCCCCGAAGGGACAATATGAGTGAAAATATACAGACTCCATCGACCTATTTCATATCTTACAGACCGCAGCCTTCCCTCACGAGCCGCCGCTGTCTGAATGCTTCTTCTATTTCATATGCAAGTTTTATATCCATGTTTCTGTGTTTCTATTTTCAGGAGTTAACAAGAAGAATAAACACATTATTGTATACCCTGACATTCCTTCTGCTATGAGACCTGTACCCCATGGTCCTGGAATTCCAATACCCGACCCACCTCAAACCCTGGACTTCGATGATTCTGATGATGAATCAATGACCAATGCCAATGACCAGTCCCAGTCGTATATACCTCAAAATACCGCTTCAAATGAGCCGAGGCCTCTCAACCAGGCCAAACTTAATGATCTTACCAGGGATTTAGGACTTTCCAAATTAGCTGCCGAGATCTTGGGCTCACGACTTCGAGAGGACAACTTGCTGGCTCCGGGAACAACATTCTCCTGGTATAGGAAACGAGAGGAAGAATTCCGCAAGTTTTTTGCAGTGCACGAAAATACCCCTTCCTTAGTGTACTGCTGCAATGTTGAGGGGCTAATCGACTCCTTGGGCCTGCCATATAACGGATCAGAATGGAGGCTATTTATAGACTCGTCTAAACGAAGTTTGAAAGCAGTACTTCTCAACATTGGGAATAGGGTTGCATCAGTCCCTGTAGCACATTCCGTACAACTTACTGAGAGCTACGATAACATGAAAATTTTACTGGATGCTCTCGTATACGACCAACATAACTGGAGGATCTGTGGAGATTTGAAGGTAATGCTAATATCATAAGTAAACTATTGCTATTGACTATGTTGTTTTTCCAAAGGTTATTTGAGAGCGTATAAGAACACTTAACTTCCCCACAGAAGTGATACAGTCCAATGCATAGATTTTTTTATCTGATAAAACAAATTCTCTAAATTCTTTAAATATTTTCATTTTTTTTCAGATTGTGGCATTTGTATTGGGAATGGAAGGGGGATACACGAAATACCCGTTTCCTCTGCAAATGGGATAGCCGAGCGGATGAGAAGCACTATGCACAGCGTGAATGGGCATCCAGATAGAATTTTGAACCAGGGTCGCATAATGTCGTTTCAGTGCCCCTTGTACCACCAACAAAAATTTTGCTCCCACCACTTCATATTAAGCTGGGCTTGATGAAAAATTTCATCAAATCAATGAATAAGGAGGGTTCAGCATTCCGATATCTCGAGAGTAAATTTCCTCATATATCTGATGCTAAACTAAATGCTGGGGTTTTTGATGGTCCTCAAATTCGAACTTTAATCAAGGATACTCAGTTCGAAAACGCAATGACTCCAACTGAGAAGAATGCCTGGCAGGCATTCAAATCAGTTGTCACTGATTTTCTTGGCAAGCGTAGAAGTCCAGAATACGAGTCCGTTGTCGAAAACTTGATGGAAGCTTTCAAAGCTCATGGGTCGCGCATGTCCATAAAAATGCACTTTGTGGTCCCACTTGGACTATTTTCCTGAAAATTGCGGGGATTATAGTGAGGAACAGGGTGAACGATTTCACCAAGATATCAAAATAATGGAAGAGAGGTACCAGGGAAACTGGGATATCAATATGCTGGCGTTTGAAGCGAGACGTGCCCGAAGAAAAACACAGATGGAAAGCCAAAAAAACTTCATTCCTTCCTCAAACTTTTTTCCATATTCATTGTATGAATAAAAGTATTTATTCACACACAGTTTTCATTTTTCACGAGTGTTCTTATAATATTACTTGTATCTACAGTGTAAGCTAAAAAAAACCAATAAATTTGGGGAAAAAAAATTGGACTTATAATAAATGGCTAATAGAGAAAAAACCTGACCTGATTGAGGAAAACCAATGTCATTTTCGAATTCAGCATGGTCGAATTATATATGAGTTGAAAAAACCCTCACAGCAGACAAAAGAATTTCATATGCATACCAGTGTTATACTCACCTTTTCAAAGATGAGACAGCGTTCCACACATCAATGGGTTCAAATCCTGCGGGATCCTTGTTCAATGTAGTGCAAAATATGCCTTGCTCAACGTGACTTGTGTACCATGACAAGATACCCATCATCAGGAAATACGATGCCACACACATACAAAGCATGTTTCTGGAAGTGAAAAGTATTTAGTGTCTGACCTACGTTCTGGAGAATTATTCTTTATATAGTGAGGCAGGTTATCAAGATTTGAAAGTGGTCATATCAATAATACAAGTTTACTTTAGTCCATACTAAAGCTATTGTACTGCGCCAGCCAAATTACCTTGACTGAGGGAATGGGTACAAGTAATCCCAGAGAAGAGCAAATATTGAAAAGCCAACAGCTACCATCGAAATAGCTAATCTGCCATCAAGTAATTTATGGCACTCTGTGTACTTGAATTTTGTAATGAGAACCTGCAAAAAAAACATATTAGATATGGATTTCAGATACCATACTTTATAAAGCAAGTTTCAAGGAGTTAATAAGCTTAATGATAATTCTTTACCAGAATGTAAAGTTTGAAATTTTAAGTTAATGTCTGTCAATCAAGTTCAATGCTGAGTTTGTATTTATGAAGTTCAATGAATTCTATCACTGCACAAGTAATAAGCAATTGTTCGAAACTCCAAAATAAACCTCTATTGGGAACGCTGAGTCATTTGAATAAAATATACCTATAATTAGTCAAAGTTAATCAAAATCAGAATGTTTCTTAAAAAAAACCGAATACATTCACTAGGCCATGCTATGCATAATCCTGATTAAATATACTTTGGAATACAGCAAATTAGCACTTACATCTTTGACAGCATCATCAAGAGCATTTTTAACTGCACTGGTATCCCATTTATTTACTTTTGGTGGGTTAGCTTCCATTATCTTCGTTAGAAAACTTTGAAAAGTGCTCCACAGGAGTTAATAAAGAGTTATGAGAGGTGAAGCTGGAAATAAAAACTGTGATCATTTCTCTCAGCTAAAAATATGTTCAGTTTTGTGTGTGCGCGCTACAGCTAACAAAGACCCTAAGATCCACATTGGGCTAGCACAAGAAAGTAGGGAAAAAAGCAATGAAAATAATGAATATTGAAAACTGACAGCATGCTTGCACTCAAACAAATCTTTCACACAGAAATAGTAGCAGAAGCAAAGTATACACAACCTGGTCATAATAAAACAGATACAAAATAAGAAAAAGAATTCTAAATTCTAATTTAAAGTGAAAAACACTTACATAAAAATGTTTCTAAAGACTAAATCGGTATAGTTTCGGGTTTGATAATGCCTAGAAGAGCTAATTCTAGAGATTTCTTAGGTTTTGTTAGAGAGGATTGTTGGGATCTGATGCTGGATGGAATCAATGCCATACGTCAAAGAATCTTTATGTTCTGCTATTGACATGACTGGACAGCGAACCCATTGCCCAAAACCAACCCAGAGGGCCCTCTGATATTTCAAGACACATTGAAGGGAATCCTCATCATTCAACGGTGTTCACAAAGTGGTTATAAAAAGATTTATTAGAAAGTAGGAAAAAATATGAAAATAATAGCTTCAAATTCCATTCATACCATGTATAACATTTATTCTGTGTACCGAATTATTCATTAGACAACTGGAAAATAAATGATAGTATGAAACAAACTACTTAATCTAATCTACACTATGCATTTTTTTTATTTAATATACAACGTTGGGGGGGGGGGGGGGGGGGGGGGGGGGGGGGGGGGGGGGGGGGGACAACTAAAATGCAGGGCTGTAGAGTCGGTCAATTTTGAGTGGAGTCAGAGTCAGAAGTGCATAGTTGGATGGAGTCGGAGTCGGTGCAAATCCTTCAACTATAACCATAGCAGCCTAGGCCTAGCTCAATTTTATGAATAAAATAGATTTAACCTAATGTTTTAGTATATAAATATAGTTTCTTATAATTAATAAGGATTATAATTAACATAATTAATAATAAGGAAATTTAAAAATTTTGTACTAGCAACCCTAAATCTTTTTCAGATTTTTAGATTTCAATTTGATAAGTAATGATAACAGCGTAATGTCACATCAAAAGTATAAATCTGCTGTTTTTTTTAATATTTTTCACTCACTGCTGATGGAAAATATTACATATGTCAGTGCCAAATGGGCACTGATGATCAGGAAAAAATGTGATGCCAAAATTACTAAATTAGTGCCTTCTCAGGTGAAGGATCCAATGCTCCAACAAGAGCAGGAAATCTAAAACGCCACCTTCAACAGCATCATCCAAAGGATTACAAAACTGTGAATGAAAAGGATGATGAAAGAAAGGAGGAGGCTGATGACAATTCAAGCACAAGTTCTCATCAAACTACTGTCACAAAATATTTTATGAGTGAAAAAGTCAGTGACCATGACAGCAGACAAATTTAAAACATGCATAACTGAAATGGTTGTAAAGAATTCTCTCCCTCTAACATTTTTTTCAACCCCGGCTTTTGCTAATCTGAATGAGGAAATGGCAAATATCGGAGTCATAATTATACAAGTCAGATTTCTGGAGTCGGAGTCGGAATGTTAAAATTTTTGGAGTCGGAGTTAGAGTTGGCAAATTTTATCACTGACTCCACAGCCCTGCTAAAATTACCTTTAAAAATTCCTTTCAAAGACCAACAATGCAGAAACTGTCCCTCGTATATACTTTCAAACCAAAGTAGAAATGGACTTAAATTAGTGTGGTGGTGGTTAGCACCATCATCCTTTACGAAAAAGGTGCTGGGTTTAAATCCTGGTGGGGGTAATTTTTCACATGCATCAATCCTATATACTATTGAGCTAAAAAAAATTGTGTGTGTGTGCATGCGCGCTTTTTTCGGAACCGTGCACAGCCTAAATGGCACATCGGAAAATTCTGCAACCACCACCAACTGATAGCCCATGAGCTGACGATGTGCTCTGTCAAGTTTCCCGGTCCTAGGTCACCAGTTACTGGGTCCGAAGGCCCCAGCACCACGATAAAACTACAGAAAAGAATGCATCCATGAAAATCTTGAGCTTCACATTTATACTGTGATATATATACTGCTACCCGCCCAGAGGTAATAGCGTTTTTTTTAAATTTTGTAGCTTAGCCACTTCTTCCTATGAGGGCCTCATATAATATAATAAAAAAAATACATGAAAAAGTGAAAAAAAAAGTCTTTTTCTCTCTACATTTGTGATTGATTGGATAGCCCAAAAGGACTCGCAATTTAATTGGGATATTAAGGTCCATTCTTTCATCGATTTGCAGTTACGATTCATTAAAATTTTTGTAATTATATTACCGATATTTTATAAAGTATTGGCGGTTACGATTGTACCATCCAGTGATATGCCACATATGATATATATGTGATATGCCATACTTTTGTCGCTTAGCCACTTCTTCCTATGAGGTCTTCATATAGTATAATTTTAAATCTACAACCAATAAAAAAAAAATCCAGAGGGCGATAGCAAGCTACTGCTCGTTTAAACTATTTTATTAAATTCAAGGGAATTGGAAATGTTCATTTTGGTCAAGTTAAATCTTATATTAAAGGAGACTGGAAACTTATCACTTGGCTAATTAACTAAACAGTGAATGAAAGAATTTGTGTTATTTACCATACAGCTATATATATATATCTCTCTTAAATATATTTAGTTTAGGGAGTTTTTGTTACATTTAATTTTTTGCTTTATTGGTTGAAACAGCTACAGCAAAGAAAATAGGGGAAAAAAACGTGTCCCTACAGGGTGGCACAAAAGAAACACAGTGAGGAGCAACTTGAGTACCATAAGGAATGATAATTATGAATGAAAAAAAACACCATCACCAAGACTAAAAATTTTTTCTTTTTTACATAATCATGATTGGTAAGGTGTTAACCAGTTAAATGGCACATTAAAAACAGCTAGAGCTTAAAGATGAAGCTATGAACTAATGAAATCAGCTTCAAGGGTTGCTGACTTCAAATTAACTCCACCAATGGTAAAATAATTTTATAATACACTGCTCTTAATGTATAAGTCTTTCAGAAATAAGAAGCTTTCTAATCTAGCAACCATACTTCAATTTCATAAAATCTCCTTCCAATTTGCAAATTCCATTATAATCTCTCTCTCCATATGAAAATTTGATGGGTCAGTGAGAGAAAAAAAAATGTTACCCACCAAAATTAACACCTGCAGCTAGCACATTATATAATAATAATAATAGCAGCTGAATATACTATAGACACCACCTATGGATGAAAGTTACTCGTAAATGGCACTGTAGTTGGGAAAATTAATACACAATCCAGGTGTTAAATAGTTACCTAGGAGGAACTGTACCAAAGTACTGTACAATACCAAAAGTTTACACTAGCTAGCTACTCAATCATTTTTGTGTATGTATGCAGAGACGGGTGTAAATATCAGGTTGTAACAAATTCTGCTCAATTAGAAAACAGATGATAGAATAACCTTAAGATAATGTGAAATAGTTTTAGAAATGTTGCAAAATACATGCAGTGACAGGTTCACACAGGTTTTTATCATGATACAGAATGACTTAGGCTAGTGTAGGATTAAACTAATGAATATTTCCTCTGGTATTTTTCCTACATTTACAATGCCACCCCTACAATATTACATTAATTGAAAAAACATGGAGCCCACAAAAGAGCATATTCGACATGTGATGCTGGATGAGTTCCATAAAGGATCTAACGCTAGTGAATCCACAAAAAACACTCCGAGTTTATGGAAATAATGATGAGAGCGAATGGATGTATAGGAGATGGTTTGAGAAGTTCAGAAATGGAGACCAGTCTGAAAGATTATCAACGAACAGGACAACCAAATGAGTTAGATGAAGAGTTGCTGAAAGCAACAGTGGAGGAAAACCAAATGGTAAAGTTCTGTAAGAGAACTTGCCCTACAACTCGGCGTTAGCCATATGACCATTCATCATCATTTGAAGCCATTAGGAAAAGTAGTGAAGGTTGGAAAATGGGTTCCACATGATTTGGCACAAGTGAATCTTCAACACCAAATCAATATTTGCACATCACTGCATTCTCAGCAACTGCAGGCATCATTTTTAAATTGGATCATCACTGGGGATGAAAAATGGGTCCTCTATAACAATATTAAGCATCAATATGACATCAGTGGCTTAGCAGTGAAACAGCCTGAACCTCAGCCAAGGAATGGACCCCATCCAAAGAAAATTTTGCTATGCATTTGGTGGGATATGCAAGGAATTATTCATTTTGAGCTTCTGTCAGAGAACCAAACAATCACAGCTGAAGTCTACTGCCAACAACTCCAACGATTGAAGATGGCATTACAAGAAAAACATCCTGCATTAATTAATTGCAGAGGTGTCTATTCCACCAGGATAACGCGTGCCCTCACACTGCTCGAATCACCAGTCCAATTGGAGGCATTTGGTTGGGAAAAAATGCCTCATCCACCTTATTCTCCAGACATCACACCTTCAGACTACCATTTATTCAGAAGTCTGCACCACCACCTAGATGGACAAAAGTTGCAATCCAGGGAAGCTATCAAAAATGAAGAGATCACTTTTTTTTAACTCAAAACCAAAGGATTTCTTTGAATGTGGCATAAAAAACTTTTCTACAGGTGGGAGGAAGTTATAGAAAAAGAAGGGAATTACATTGATGATGAATTTGTCATTGTCATTTAATTTTTATTGTGAACAAACTAAAAATTTGAGCAAATTTGTCCTTATAAGTCCTTTAATTTTTGTTCTGAATGAACTAAAAAAATTGAGCAGAATACATATTACAACCTTATACTTTTGAATGTATTTAAATAATAAATACTGGTAAGGATTGTAATTAAATACAAGATATATTACCCCTAAAAGGGATGTAATTAAATACTAAATACTGTACATTACTGTGAAAATTATTTAAATACATTTCCAAATACATTATGTTAGATCATCTTAATTTACATGATCACTACAAAATATGGTTACATTACAGCCTTAAAACTTACAAAATGAAAGTTACAAATAGAACAACATTTTATTGATGATATGTTACTCCAAAAGTGGAATTTTTTAATAAAAAATAAAAAATTCTTTTGTAATGACTGAAGCAATGATCATCAAGAAAAGAGAGAAATAAAAAATAACCAAGTCTCCTGGTCTTGATGCTATACATTACTGAGTACTGAAGGAATTAGTCATAACTATAACTGAACCACTGGTAATTATCTATAATACCAACACTCAGAACAGGTAACCATAAGTAAGATGAATAAATGGATAGATGGATGACAATCTACATATTTGCCTTCATTAGGACTAGGCTCTCAAATAGTATGTCAATCTTCCTCTCCTAGGTGAATGAACAAACCCAACAAAAGAAAATATCCACTCCACTCAATCTCTCTTAAACCCTGATGAAGGCAATGTAGTAGTGTACTTTCTGAACACAGATTTTATCACTTTATGCTTATTGAGATTTGTTAACTTGGTGTCTGGGTCATTGATGTATTTCAGAACTAACATTTCAAGAGTTTCTTCCTCACAAAAAATGTAACTGAAAATGTATTTGAAATATATGTATTGATAAATACCAGTTACTTTTAAAGTAATCTCAATATGTATTTAAATACTAAAAAATAAGTGTATTTATAAATTCACTATTTAAATACGTATTTGAGTAATGTCAAATACATTACTGCTCATCTCCATGTGTGCGTGTATATGTTTACAGGGAATCTATGTAACTAGGGATTTCATGAATTCCCTAAAATGTTCAGGATTTCATGCAAGGTTGTCATGATAGTTTCATTAGTTTTAATGAAAATATGACAACCTAACCAATCATCAAGAGCGTACAGTTGACCTAACTGGGCATTCAATTTTCCCATAGGTTTAATGAAAATATCACAACTTTACATGAAATCCCTGAACATTTTAGGAATTTCATGAAATCCCTAGTTACACAGATTCCGCGAATGAACTGATGCTGTGGTGTAATATGTCGACGCCTGTGACACATCGATGCCTTGACTCTACTGTGCATGCGCGGTTATATATTTTTTTATTTTAATAAATTAATGTAATTACATTGCATTTTAATAATTTTAAATTAGTTAAGGTTAAGTTAAGTTAGTATTCCATTTATATTAATATCAAACATTATGGGAAGCAATATATTAAAATGATCCAATCTATTTTTTAATAAATAATTTACAAATACATAATGTAATAGATAAATTTAAAATTACATTTTATTGTATATGTATATATTTACATTAATTTATTAAAATAAAAAAATATAACTACACACATGCACAGTAGAGTCAATGCGTCGATGTGTCACAGGCATCTACATATTATGCGACAGATGCAGTCCAGTTAGTAGGGTGCAGAGTTGCCTGATATCTTTATAAATAGAGCCAATTGGCAATTTTAAGCATCATTTTTGTATTCAGTGACCCAAAATTAGTAAAGATGGACTACTTTTATTTCCGAAGCATTTTAGCTGTAGACCAGTGTAATAGCAGGATGAATTTCTATGGTGTACTTCCATGAACATGTAATGCATGCATATGAAATTAAATTAATTTTGCTTTTTAATTTTATTATAAAATACCATATACCGTACCTTATGACTTGGATAACCTTGATAGGCCTGAGTGGCTTTATGTTTTCCAAATGAAATGTAATGTTAATTTATCTGATTTTTTTTTAAGCTATAATTCACAACCAACTCCAGTACAGTAGAAGTCCAAAAATCCGAACGGCTTGGGGATTAGGGCAGTTCGGATTCTCGGGCAGTAACCTTAAAATTCATGTTACAAAGGGAATAAATAAAAAAAGAACATGTAAATATTGCTAATGTAATACGTAAATAAAACAGAAATGCTTATTATGGACATTCAGTAATATAATTAGCAAACATTGCGTCCATACATATTATAAACAAACAAACAAAAAAATTGTAAACATCCATTACACACACGTAAACACAAACATTTTCATTCACTCAATTCGATCGCATCTGACAATCTGTTTGTCGATGGACCACTTTTATCTGCAGACGCATCTACTGGTTTAACTCTAGCTTCACGTAAATAATTACGTATATCGCCTTGCTTTCGATTCTGTATTTTTTTCTTAATGAAATCATTCAATTTCAACGTAACTTTCTTTCTTTTCTGAACACCACGAAGAGGATCAACTTTTGGAGCCATTACTGTACTATGGGTTAGTAAATGTAAAATGTTTATGAATAAATGGATGAATATTTATATGTATACTGTAGCAACTTGTTCACAGTGTGGATGTGCAGCAGAGCGCGCGAAAATGTTCGTGCCATGCGTTCGTTCGCACGCACGAATGAACATAGGTTGCGCATCAGCGTCGCTAAATTTAAATTTTGACAGTTTTAAAATGTTCAGATTCTTGGACTTTTACTGTAATCCCCTGACCTGCATGAAGGTTCCATTCCTGAAAAAGCTTAGGGCAAAATTGTGCAGGTCAGAACTATCTCCTCTTAACATAAATCGGGTTACAGGGTTAAAAGTTTATAAAATCATATATATATATATATATATATATCTATATATATATATATACACATTCAACTGCAAAGAACACGCAGTAAAATAACGTAAAGAACGACGCTTGTATAGGAGATATTCCACGCAAGACGAGAGAGAGAGAACGAAACAAATGAAAAAATGAGGTAACCACCTGGGAATCGAACCCGGGATCTTCCGATTGCCGGTCAGACGCGATACCATTACACCATGGACCTCACTCTTCCAAATGCCGTAATTCTTCTACATACTCGCAGAAACCAATGCCCCAAGGGGGCACCTCCCGCATGCCGTAACATTATATACATTCAACTGCAAAGAACACGCAGTATAAATAGTGATGTGAGTCGTTTTTTATGTGTCGTTTTTTTTGTTTTTTTTGTCGTTTTTTTTGTTTAAAACGAAGGTAGTCTGTTTTTTTGTTTTTTTTTTTTTTATTATTTTAAACTTATTCCATATTTTCTTCCTTTAATCTAATAAGTATATTAGTATTACCTATAATTTACTATACTACCATGCTTATACAGTTATACCTAGTATATATAGTCATCATTTAGAAAAAACTGAATCACACAAAAAGTATATAATAGAAATAAAAAGTGAGGGTTTGTTTTTCCTATGTATATATATTTTTAACTAGAACATGAAACATTCTTCCTCATTTCAAACAATATACATAATTGTGATTGGCAAGAGTACCAGTATATATAATCCAGATAGAAAAAAAAATATTCACCTTTTGTTAACCTAATGTTGTTTAACCTTCATTTCCATAAAAGAATCATCACTAGATTGGGTAGAGCATATATGCTAGTTTCAATATCACAGGTACTGGTATAATATACATAATAAAAAATACATAATACTGGTATAAAACAATATATATAATTGTGATTGGCAAGAATACCAGTGTATATATATATATATATATATATATATATATATATATATATATATATATTCCAAATAGAAAAATAAAAAAAATAAAAATATTCATCTCTTTCTTTAACCTTTGTGTTAACCTAATGCTGTTTTAACTTTCATTATCTGATTCTATTTCCATTGAAGAATCATATCACTAGATTGATTAGAGCATATAGTTTCAATATCACAGGTACTGGTACTTATTGCAGATTTGGATGTTGACGAAGCCAATGTAGCACCATGTTTACTTCACTTTCTTGGAATTTTGCATTTTGGGATATAAATACAAGCTTTGCTGCTCTGTCTGTGCTTAATCAGTTTCTTTTGGCTGTATGGATATTACTGTATGTGCTAAATGATCTCGGGGTAATGAAAGGGGCGAAATAGAGGTGTATGAGTTTGTGTAGGTATATATGTGAGTATGCGTGCGTATGTATCTGGAATTCTGGATGTATGCGTATGTATGGGGTATATAATAGATATAAATATGTGTATATAAGTATTTATGTAATATTGGTATATATGTATATGGGTGTATGTGTATGTATATATATATATGGATGGTCTCGGGGGGGAAAATATGTCATCGCAGGTCTAAAGGATAGTTAAGGGGAGATTCAAAATCCGAGGCATGGATGGGAGAGTCCTGGAAAGGTTGACAATGGGCAGTCAGCTCCCAGCCAGTGTTCTCGCAAGTTTAACGGATCTCAAGATACAAGATTTCAGTGCAAGAAAGAGGCCAGTTTTTTCTGTAAATAGGCTGAAAAGGGCATTCTATACTGGTACCATATGGCCTATTTTATTATTTATTTATTTATTTTTAAATATATCATTGCAAAAGTATACCTTATAATTAAATTGGTAATATCTATATTAATTATTAAAAAAAACGAAAAAAACAAAAAAAAACAATAAAAAACAAATTAAAACGAAAAAAAACAAAAAAAACAACATGGACATAAAAAAAACGGTTTTTTAACATCACTAAGTATAAATAACGTAAAGAACGACGCTTGTATAGGAGATATTCCGCGCAAGACGAGAGAGAGAGAACGAAACAAATGAAAAAATGAGGTAACCACCTGGGAATCAAACCTGGGATCTTCCGATTGCCGGTCAGACGCGATACCATTACACCATGGACCTCACTCTTCCAAATGCCGTAATTCTTCTACATACTTGCAGAAACCAATGCCCCAAGGGGGCACCTCCCGCATGCCGTAACATTATATACATTCAACTGCAAAGAACACGCAGTATAAATAACGTAAAGAACGATGCTTGTATAGGAGATATTCCGCGCAAGACGAGAGAGAGAGAACGAAACAAATGAAAAAATGAGGTAACCACCTGGGAATCGAACCCGGGATCTTCCGATTGCCGGTCAGACGCGATACCATTACACCATGGACCTCACTCTTCCAAATGCCGTAATTCTTCTACATACTCGCAGAAACCAATGCCCCAAGGGGGCACCTCCCGCATGCCGTAACATTATATACATTCAACTGCAAAGAACACGCAGTATAAATAACGTAAAGAACGACGCTTGTATAGGAGATATTCCGCACAAGACGAGAGAGAACGAAACAAATGAAAAAATGAGGTAACCACCTGGGAATCGAACCCGGGATCTTCCAATTGCCAGTCAGATGCGATACCATTACACCATGGACCTCACTCTTCCAAATGCCGTAATTCTTCTACATACTCGCAGAAACCAATGCCCCAAGGGGGCACCTCCGCATGCTGTAACATTATATACAT
This sequence comes from Bathynomus jamesi, assembly GCA_023014485.1. Taxonomy (NCBI): domain Eukaryota; kingdom Metazoa; phylum Arthropoda; class Malacostraca; order Isopoda; family Cirolanidae; genus Bathynomus; species Bathynomus jamesi. Next base: position 1,467,586 of record JAJOZX010000085.1, read on the forward strand.
TCAACTGCAAAGAACACGCAGTATAAATAACGTAAAGAACGACGCTTGTATAGGAGATATTCCGCGCAAGACGAGAGAGAGAGAATGAAAAAATGAGGTAACCACTGGGAATCGAACCCGGGATCTTCCGATTGCCGGTCAGACGCGATACCATTACACCGTGGACCTCACTCTTCCAAATGCCATAATTCTTCTACATACTCGCAAAAACCAATGCCCCAATAATAATATATATATATATATATAATATATATTTTTTTTTTTTTTTTTTTTTTTAAGGTCGGGAAGAACCGATTCGCCTCTATTTAAAAGGGCATATCTCAGCGGAAAAACAAAGAAAAAGTGAGAGGAAAGACAGAGGAAAAAGAAAGGGTGGAGGGGACAGTCGAAGTGGAAAAAGACCAAGGATGACAATGACTGCAGGGTCGAGCCCCATCATCCTTGGGTGCTAGGCCGGGAGGGCGCACGTGAAACCTCCAGGAACAAGCACGTACAAACGAGCACAAAGAGCACGAGCTTAGAACCCCTTGCGGGGATATATATATATATATATATATATATATATATATATATATAAAGTAATTTTTTACCTGAATAAAAGCTTTTAAGTCATTGTACAATAAGTGTATATAAATAATGCATGTAAAATAATATATAACAGGTAGTACAAATAGGAAAAACTTGTAAAAAAAAAACAAATTTAATACAAAAACACTCCAGATTATGAGAAAGAGGACTCAATATGAGGTGCTCTGTGCAATAGTGACAAGCATGCCAAATTTAAGTGATGAGAAAATGCATATTAAAATTTTAAAGCTTGCTCACATGGGTCCCACCACCTCTAAAACAATGGAAAGTTACCAGGCAATAAAGATGAACCTGCTATATGAAGACTATGTATTATGATAGACAATGGATAGACCTTTCTGGTACCATGGTGGACTCATCATTGTCACATGGAGTGCCTCATATAAACTACACAGTTGTATAAGGGATGCGCAACCAGGCATGTTGCTGCCAGCTGCAAATGCTAAAGTATTGTATGTACTGCACTTACACAGTAAGTTTATTTCAATATTAAAGCAATACTTAAGGTTTCCTTAGCAGCATTACATCAATTACAATAACACTATTATGTACATAATATTTTATGTTAATAATTAGAATTTAGAATTAATACATAATTTACTTGGGGACTTATACATGTGGCAGTGATGTAACATATGTCACATGTGGGCATATATCAGGGTTGGCAAAAACCCAACTACCCAGCAAAAAACCAGTTGGGTTTTTGCCAACTGTAGTATTTAAGTGCATGTGCACTAAGAGCCTTTGTTCTGGACCTACAATTGCTTGTGAAAAAGTATTAACAAGTCACTTTTCAGTATTTACCACAATTTTTAAAAATTCATGCTGATCTATCTTTGAATCTTAGCTCATGCAGATCTTAAATGGGGTAGTGAAATGTCCTCATCTTATTTCTGAATTTGTGCACATCAGGGGATCACTGTACTAACAAGTTTACCCTACACACACATTATATAATAATATATATATATATATATATTTAGGAGAAATCCAATGACAAGGAGAAATGTAAATGCCATGAAAAGTCTTCTTTAATGCGCAACGTTTCGAGCAATACGCTCATCTTCAGGCTGTTTAATAACAATGTGAAATTAAAATCAATATTGAATGAAAAACAAAACAGAAAATTTCTATAACCTATTCGTACAGACAAATTTTAAAAGACTGAGAAAAGAGGGTTAAATTCTAAGTTATACAGATTTACATATAAAAATTAAGAAGTTATTTTAAATACATGTAGTAAATGTGAAATTAATACACTGGAAAAATTACCAATAGTACACTGGAACAATGGAACTATCTACCTTACACTGCAGTATCCGAGGCTGACTAATTTGAGCAGAGACAAAGAACGGGAAACACGAGAGATGGTGAGGGCGTTCTTTGTCTCTGCTCAAATTAGTCAGCCTCGGATACTGCAGTGTAAGGTAGATAGTTCCATTGTTCCAGTGTACTATTGGTAATTTTTCCAGTGTATTAATTTCACATTTACTACATGTATTTAAAAATAACTTCTTAATTTTTATATGTAAATCTGTATAACTTAGAATTTAACCCTCTTTTCTCAGTCTTTTAAAATTTGTCTGTACGAATAGGTTATAGAAATTTTCTGTTTTGTTTTTCATTCAATATTGATTTTAATTTCACATTGTTATTAAACAGCCTGAAGATGAGCGTATTGCTCGAAACGTTGCGCATTAAAGAAGACTTTCATGGCATTTACATTTCTCCTTGTCATTGGATTTCTCCTAAATATTAAATTGAAGCTCTGTAGAAGCAACCCGCATGACTATATATATATATATATATATTATTACCCCGCAAGGGGGTTCTAAGCTCGTGCTCTTGAGTGCTCTTTGTGCTCGTTTGTACGTGCTTGTCCCTGGAGGTTTCACGTGCACCCTCCCGGCCCTAGCACCCAAGGATGATGGGGCTCGACCCTGCAGTCCTTGGTCTTTTTCCACTTCGACTGTCCCCTCCACCCTTTCTTTTTCCTCTCACTTTTTCTTTGTTTTTCCGCTGAGATATGCCCTTTTAAATAGAGGCGAATCGGTTCTTCCCGAACTTAAAAAAAAAAAAAAAAAAAAAATTATAAATTAGTCTTGCATGTTTGCTTTGAAAATTGAACAAAACAAAAAAATTAGTATTTTGAAGGCAAGTTTAGCTGCAAGTTTGGGAATACACAAGATAAGCAAATTTTTTATTTTAGGTTTGTTCTAGCAATTTATGTATAAAATGATGATGACTATAATAACTGTAATTATAGTCTTGTTTTATTAATATATAGCCTAATTGAAAATGCAAATGCAAAGCCTGTACCATACCAACATACTGTATGAGGTCATCATTTGGTAATCTGGAAGGGCATATCAGAAAGGTATGCTCCTATATTTGGCTGCACTAAAAAATGTGTGTATTCTTGCATTACATTTGGAAAATGAAGCCACTTGGGCCTATTGAGGCTTTCCAAGTCAGAAACAATCTAAAGCTATATTATAAAATCAAGTGAGCTGTATATACTGTACAATATGAATCTCCTGTCACTTGTATACATAACCAGTTTTGGTACATGCTTTAAAATTTCCAATAGAGTCAGTAATGATCTAAAGTTTTCCAAGCAATGGCTAGAGGCTTGGAATAGGGCAAATAAAATGATAGGTATTTTTAAGAGGAATGTTAATCACAAAAGTAACAAAATAAGCTGTAGATTGTATAATTCTTATCTTAGGCCTCAGAATACTACATTCAAGCTTGGTCGCCTCACCATGGGCATGATATAGACAGTGTTGTGTGTGCTACCTTCTGAAAATACCAGTACTACCACTACTGCTACTTTGGCCAAAATGTAATGGCACCTCTGCTACAGCTACTCATTTGGAAAAGTAGTGTGCTACCACTACTGCTACTCTTGAAAAGCATTCAAAATTAGAATGATTATTCCCCAATACTCATGTGTAATTTGTGCAAGTATTAGAAAATAGCATCACTGTACATATCTGTAAATCACAAATTCAGTAGCTATGTTGTTGCCTTCAGTTACTGAGCAGCTGTGCAAGGAAAAAAGGTGGATACTGTGCAGTAATAGGACATGAATAAAGCAGGCAAAAGGAAGAAACCAATATCTTGTTACATTCTTTAGTGGTGAGATAGTAAAAATTGCATTGATTCAATTCACAGTTCTTTTATTTGATTGCTAATAATGTTGGAATAAGTGCTACTAGTAGAACTGGACTATTTCATGCTACTTTTTGAGCACACCCTAGTGTAAATAAAAATAGTCAAATACACATTTATTTATAATAAAATTATAATAAGATAAGTGACTACACGCATGTGGCAGTATCAGGAACTTGATGCTGACCAAGCTAAATATAGCCCATTCCCACTGATAATGCAGGCAGACTTCCAAGTACCACCATGTTGTTGTTAGTAGCCCAAATTTAATTTTTCATTGCTTTTATTTATTGTAATATTATTACCTCATAAACTATAAGAACAAAAATGGTTTTTATTCACTTCAAATGCGGCAAGAAGTGAGTAGTAGTTGGAATTCCTCTAAAATGTAGTACCCCTACCACTTTCACTACTTTTCCTCAAAAGCAGTGGCACTACTGCTACTCCCAACACTGGATATAGATATGCTTGAAAGTGTGCAATGTAGGGCAACCAAACTTATCCCTAACTTAAGAAGATTGGTATGCAGTGAAAGATTAAAGTAATTTGGCAAGTTTAGTTTTGAGAGATGTTGTTTGAGGGGATATGATATAAATGTTCAAAATATTTTCAGGTTTGGCCAATTTAGATGTAGCTAACTTTTTTTATTAGACCAACAGGAAGAAGCAAGGGCATAAGAAAATTAGAAAACAGATTTATAGATTGGATCAATGAAGATACTTTAGTCACAGTAAGTAGTATGATTTGCCATATGTTGTGGTACATAGTTCCTTAATTACTGGTACTTTTAAGGAAAAAATGGACACTTTGACGAATGAAAGTTTGTAAATTATATAAATATGGTAATGTATATTTTAGCTCAAGTAATTTAGACTACCATACTTCAGTAGCTTTGGAAGTAGTTTAATGATAATTAAATTAATTGTGCATAATGTGTTGGGTTAAGAGTTGTAACTGAAACCACTCGTGTCTAACATGTTGGCCAAAGGTTTTAATATTTAGTTCTAATTGAAAGTAACTCAAAAGATTTTTTTTTAAATGTAGTTCATGACTTGGATTAACCTCAATAGGCCCCAGTGGCTTCATGTTTTCCAAATGAAATATAATGGTCTTTTAATTTATACAGAAGTCTCCTCTTGATATTTTACAAAATTTGATTACAAAATATATATTTACATCATTCAGTCCTATCTGACCTTGATAACCTCAATAGGCCTTTAGTGGCTTCATGTTTCTCGTATGTAATGTAAGACTGAATAAACAAATTCTAGGATTAGGGGGTAATCTTTTGTTTTAGGTACATAAAAGAATATTTCTTTCATATTAGGTACATAAATAGTTGTTGTTCTTAAAATAACAAAACAAAATCCATTTATTCATATTTATGAATATAAAATTAATCAAAACCTACGTGAAAATTATTGACTGTCCAGTTTGGTCAACTGTACATCCTTGACAATTAGTTAGATTAAGTTATGATATTTTCATTTAAACTAACAAAAATATCACAACTTAACCTAACCAATCATCAAGGGCGTACAGTTGACCTAACTGGGCAGTCAATAATTTTTATTTACCTTAAGTGCTTCTGCCTCAAGGGTGCACTGCTCCCATGAAGTCTGCTCAGCCCCTCCTGAGGCAGGGCCATGATGTAGTTGCTACCCTTCTTTTCTCTTGCTCTTGCCAAACAATTTGTTCCACTATTGAATTTGTGAGGGCTGATCTGGCAGAGGAATACCCTAGCACTGTGGGCTGGTCGGGTATGTTGGCTAAAAACATGTCCAAATGTTTTTTTAAAAGTAGCTATCTACTTGGACTGCACTTATATCTCTAAGGTACAGAGGCAAGGAGTTAAACAGGACAGAACCCTGCCAAGAGATACTATTATATTGAAGGGTTTGAATCCTTCTCAGGATGTTTGGTGGGAGGTGATTTTTTGACACATTCTGCCAGTTCTTGTTGAGGTGGGCACAACTGGTTCAGTATTGGGGGAAACTAAAAGCCCTTCTAGAATTTTCCAAGTGTAGATCAGGATGTATCTCTCATACCTCCTCTCTATAGAATAAAGGCCAAGGTCTCTGAGCCTATCCCAGTAATTTAATTTGTTTTTACTCACCTGTTGCTCATCAGGTTGTTTAATATATGAAGTAAAGGTTCTTTGTAGGCCCTCAATTTTTTACAACTCATTCTGTTTGTGGGGAAACCATAATTGAGAGCAGTAGTCGATACGTGGAAGAACAAGTGATTTCCACAGGGTAAGCATGGTCATACTGTCCCTAGTTCTGAATGTCCTCAGTATATATCTTATTAGTAGTTTGCATGATGAGGTTATTTTGTCATTGTGCCTGTTGAATGTTGCATCTTCAGATAATATAACCCCTAGATCCCTTACATGATCAGTTTGTACAATATCTTTTCCTGTGGGTCCAGTGTAGTTGAATTGTTCTTTTAGGCATTTATTTGGTCCATACTAATTAGTTCATATTTATCTTCAATGAAGGCCATAATAATAGTGAATCAATCGAATGTTTTCAATTGCATGGGTGCTACCAAAGTATAGAAACTGTCCTAAGTGTTCTAAACCCTGTTACTATCACGAAGATCATCAGGATCCAAGGTAAAAATAGTGTATTATTTTGATTTCTTAGGTTAGGTTAGGTTTAGTTAGTTAAAGTTTAGTTAGGTTGTCAAAAATACATTTTTCTAGTATATTTTGGTATGCTCTTGAAATATAACCTTTATTTCCTGTGCAAATAGAATATATATATATGATTTTTGGTGCATTATTTTAATGTACCAAAAATCATATTTCTTTTCATTTGCACAGGAAATGAAGGTTATATTTGAACAGAGCACACCAAAATACACTAGAAAAATATATTTTTGAATTCAACTTCAGGCCATGTCATTTTCTGCATAATGACTGCTTCAAGCTAAATTACCCCTTAATTAATGCTATATTTTATAATTGGGAAATTATTTATATTAAGGTTTCCACCAAGTCGACAATACTGGTTGTTATCAAACATGTCACCATAACTTTAGGAGTCTAATGGTATATGTTATTATTTGCGCAATTGCGTATTTAATGTTATAGGCTTTTAAAGAAATTATTTTCTTAACTCCATTTTGGTCATAATTTTTTGAATGTCATCATAAGTGTATCTACGTGGGTGGAAAAATCACATTTGGCTACAAAAAATGAGGTATGCAGCTACAGTATTTTCCATTTTCTTCATTAGTTAGTTTTCCAATATGGCGTGTGAAGGATATGAAATGTATTTTGAAGATGTGATTATATATATTAACAATATTGCTAATTCTGCTATAGAGATTTTTGTCAAACATGGTGTGTTACAGTCATCTTTTAAATGTAGAGTGTGTGGATCTGAGTGTTCCTATGATGAATCAAGGTGTAGATTTTGATGCCAGAAATGAGTAGGCCTAACTGATAAGAAAAATAAGAAATGCTGATTCCATTGATATTAGGGTTAGGTAGGTTAGGCTAGGTAGGTTAGGCTAGGTAAGGTTCTCTAGCAATTTGGACACTAAAATGCATTTTTCTAGTAGTATTTGATGTGCACTGTTAAAATCTGGCCTGCATTTTATGGGGAAATTAACCAAAATATGTCAGATCAACCAGTGCCTAACACCCTCATCTCTCAGATTTTGCTGAAAGTTGGTTTATAGGGAGTTTGTGGGCCCTGAATCCATTTCTGAAATTATAAGGTCAATCCGACCAACGGTTCAAGAGATATGACCTCAGGAAATTTGAGGTCACTTGCGAGGTCACTAACATTTGGCGACCCATAACTTGGGTAATAATGGTCACAATTATGTAAAAGTATATATATTTAGAATCAGAAAACGACAAGGAATCCAAATATGCAAGTTTTAGAACTCTAGGTTGAAAAATAAAAAAGTTACACTGTAACAAATTTGAGGTCATGATTTGACCTCTGGGGTATCAAATGAGAATTTTTTTTTTAAATGTAAAAAATGAAGGCATAGGCATTGGCTATTAGAATCAGCAAAAAAAAGTTTGTTTATTTTAGTATTTTTCATGTAACTAACATATAAGTGAACACCATATTCATAAGTTGTGCGTCAATTCTACCTATTTTTTCACACTTAAGCTCATAATTTGACCTATAGAAATTAAAATTACATTTTTTTATAGATATAAAAACAAAGGCAAAAAATGTAAAATTGTATTTCACTGCTAATCTACACTGGCAATAATAGTTATAATAGTGAAAGGGGAAGACCAACTTAGAGGATTCATGTGCTAGCCTAATACAATTTTTGCATGCTCGATGCTCTCATCAATTTCTTTTTGTGGAAAAATGTATTGAATTCTGCTGCCTCCTCTTAGGGTAGGACAACTCATTACAGTTAATATATGATGTCCTGGCACTGCACATGAATCCTTGTTTGATGGATAATAATATGCACTTGATCCTGATGACCCAGAGGGATGTAGAAAGTTCACAGTGAAATCATCAAACTCTTCATAATATTCCTTCACAATTCCATACCAAACTTGCATGTCATAAATGTAGCCAACACCCTCTCCTGGTTTGACACATTTTAGGTTACCAAGCATTGCAGGTTCATTAGTAAAATGACTTTTCCTTATTCTTTTCTTTTCTCCAATGCCACTTGAAATGGGATACACCATCAGTTCTTCCTTGTTTAGGGGAACAAATCTATGATATTTCTGAGTTCCAGGAATAGCCCTACTATCCTTGAATCGATGTTCCAACCGTTCTTCTGCATCTTTCAAATCAGCTGTAGTTACGAAGAAAAAATTTATCTTCTTGCTCAAGTTTTCTTCACAAAACTGAAACATGTGTTCTGGTGTAAGAATTTGCCTCTCTGTAGTTCTCTGCAAACTGGCACGAGCAGTAGCTCTTTTCACTGTTCCTCCAATCCCATCACATGCATTTTTGCCATGGGATGTAGCAAAGAAGTGCCATTCACAAGACAGACCAAAATCCTCTTCATGGTAACAGAGATTTGTGAAGTTGTATCTGTTCTTATATTGGCCAGCACATCCATCTGAGAAATAGTGCACCTTCTTCAATTGTGGGCATCTGAATTTAACATATGTCATAAGCTTCAATATGAATGAGTAAACCATTATAGTGTTGTGTTTTAGTGATGCAGATAAGAAACAGACACTAAAATGGCTAAGTTCCTGGTCTGCAGATGATCTATAATAGATGACAAAAGGGTGAACTGTACACTGTGAATTGTCCCAGTGAAACCCTTGGGCAGCATCCTGGACAATGAAAGAATAATTCTCAGAGAAATCACCTACTATAACTACCTCGCTCTGAGGTGGTAGTGTTTCTTTCAACTGCTTGAAGTACTGTGATTGTTGCTGAGCAACAAAGTGATGATGAACCATGCGGGATATTTTCATGCTTAGGGATGATAAGTATTCATGAAGTGGCTCCACCTTATCAACCATTGTACAACGGTCAACAGTCACCCATTGCTTGTAAGATATTTCATTTGGAGCTGATTTCACACTGTCAAGTAACTCAAGAAAATCCAGGACACCCTCTTCTCTTGGGCAATCATTGCAAAGTTGCATCATGCAAGTCTCTCTTTCTGTACTGCAGACACTGTAATCCATAAGATCCTTGTATGAAAGACCTCTTTCTCCCAATGCAGCCAGCTGCAATTTTGGATTTTGATGGTATGTGCAGACACAGACAGAATGAGTCCCACCACTACCGGCAAGCACACAATATGATGGCCGTAATTTTGCAAATGTGGAAAATCCTATTTTGGGATTCTTTTCATCATTTTTATATAGTTCAAACATCTCTCTTAAATTCCCGAGGACCAATCGTTTTGCACCTTCATTGCACCTTCAGCACTGATAACTTTCACGCAATCCTTTTGGCCAGGACACATACGACTAACCTCTTCTGACTCATAGAATCTTCTAACTATATCTTTGTGTTCTTCAGATATCACTTTTCCTTTGCTCATTAGTGGAATCTTCGGAAGGATTCCATGTTCTGATTTAAGTGAACGGCTTCTTTTCACCATATATGTTGTAGTTTGAAAGAAACTAGCTGTTTTTTTAATTGTGTATGGTGAGAGTGTCAATATTTGTAGTTTGTGATGGTGACATTTGCTCTCCAGGAATGACTGTTTCAATTCATTCATTAATTTGTCTAGATTTTTCAGATTTAGTTTCAGGTTTTGAAGTATCACTTACCTCCTCGGTAATTTGAACACCATAACTGAGTTCTAGCCTCTCCTTCAGGTGTTTCTGAGCAGATGATAGCTTACCATGAGCCTTGCGCTTTTTCTGGCTTAATGACAGCCCTTCTGAAAAGAACAGAAAAAAAGGTTTCACACACCTGAATATTAGTAATTAAATATTAATTATAGTACCTTAAATGCTATATAATTGGCTATATAGTAGATCAAACAGACCTTGTAATAAAGTATAAGTTGTTATATTAATTTATTACTTACTTTTTTAACTGGTGTTTGGTCCAGAAATGCTAGAACTGGTTCAACTGAAGTTGAAAGATTTTCCTTTATCAAGCAATCACTGTCATTGTCCAGATCTTGAATTGAAGAGATGTTACTCAAGCCACTGATAGTAGATGATTCATTTGAATCCTGCTCAGACTCGTTGTTTTCAGTGGTACTAAGTATAGTGGGGTTTTTCATTATCAGTGTCCAGCAGTTCACACACAACAATGAGTCTTTTTTCACTCTTCCAGCACATTTTTCAACAAGTACATCAGTCACTTTTCTAAGATTGATTATTATGCATTTCTTGTGTTTTTGAATAGGGTCCTGGCAGTATTTCAAGTGCCGAACCATTGTATTTTGATCTGTAAAGATATAGGATTTACAATTAGGTAATATATATTTTTTAGAAAATATATAGCTATACACACTTAATATTTTAGGCCTTGATAGTCTCTGAGGCTCATTAAAACACCATACCCACCAGCCACCCACAGTGCTGGCTGGAACTGTACTAACCTGTAGACAAGGAATTTTGCAACCATCTGTATTGATTCTGCACTTAGACAAGTAGCAACATGTTTCAACAGGTTTGTTTAGGCTACATGTGAGTTTAGTCTTCCCCTTTCACTATTATAACTATTATTACCAGTGTAGATTAGCAGTGAAATACAATTTTTATTAAATTACTGGAGCTTGAGGTCAAATTGATAGCTAAGATATAAAAATTCCTTGAAATGACAAGCAATTTATAAATATGGTGTTCACTTATAAGTTAGTTACATGAAAAGTACCAACATAAACAAACTTTTTATGATTGTTTCTATTAGTCAAGAACTCTGACTTTGTTTTTATATCTATAAAAATGTAATTTTAATTTCTATAGGTCAAATTATGAGCTTAAGTGTGAAAAAATAGGTAGAATTGACGCACAACTTATGAATATGGTGTTCACTTATATGTTAGTTACATGAAAAATACTAACATAAACAAACTTTTTTTGCTGATTCTAATAGCCAATGCCTATGCCTTCATTTTTTACATTTAAAAAAAAATTCTCATTTGATACCCCAGAGGTCAAATCGTGACCTCAAATTTTGGTTACAGTGTAACCTTTTTATTTTTCAACCTAGAGTTCTAAAACTTGCATATTTGGATTCCTTGTCGTTTTCTGATTCTAAATATATATACTTTTATATAATTATGACAATTATTACCCAAGTTATGGCTCGCCAAATGTTAGTAACCTCGCGAGTGACCTCAAATTGCCCGAGGTCATATCTTTTGAACTGTTGGTTGGATTGACCTTATAATTTCAGAAATGGATTCAAGGCTCACAAACTCCCTATAAACCAAATTTCAGCGAAATATGAGAGATGAGGGTGTTAATTTCAAATTTTTTTGGTTGATCTGACAGAGAATGACCCATATGTTAAAACTTTGAAGTCTCATAACTTTTGATTGGTTCATTTTCGCATAAAATAAAGGCCAGATTTGAACAAAGCACATCATACACTACTAGGAAAATGTATTTTGGCATCAAAATTGGGTGGAAACCCTAATGTAAATATTATAATTGTTTCCTACCAAAAGTAAACGATAATGATTGCTGCCACTTTACTATGCCAAGTAAGCCTACTATCCCATTTGGGTGCAATTCTAAAATCTATAACAACCTAATCTAGTCTAGGTCTAGCTCTATCTAATCTAACCTCACAATACGCTCATGACTTGGATAACCTCGACAGGCCCCAGTGGCTTCATGTTTTCCATATGAAATGTAATGTACTCATAATATTACTAAGCTATTAAATATTATGAACTCCGTCTCTGAACTACGTTAAGATTCCGAAGCTGAGGGTTTAAGGCCACGTAGGCCTAGGCTTATGCTATCCAGCAAATTTTGACAACAGTGAATTCAAATTTTGATAAAATGTCAGGATCCACCCCAACTTCATCAATTCCGCACTTAAATTTTAGGGCTATATACAACGAAAAAGAGGAAAAGGTCGACTAAATACTAGTTTAACTACTCAAACATTAAGTTCACTCAGCTTCCAGCTCCAGTTTAACTAACCTTTTCAGCGACTCCGCCACATCTTCGTTCCAGAAAGGAAATTCCTGTAATTTAAAGAAGAAGAAGAAGTGTGTGTGTGTATATATACAGGGTGTCCCAAAAGTCCCTATCCACCCCAACTTCATCAATTCCGCACTTAAATTTTAGCTAATACAACGAAAATGAGGAAAAGGGCGACTAAATACTAGTTTAACTACTCAAACATTAAATTTACTCAGCTTCCAGCTCCAGTTTAACTAACCTTTTCAGCGACTTCGCCACATCTTCGTTCCAGAAAGGAAATTCCTGTAATTTAAAGAAGTCGTGTACATATATATACAGGGTGTCCCAAAAGTCCCTATCTATTTTGCAGAAATCTTTTTTTTTTTTTTTGCAGAGGCTTTGATTGAGGATGGATCTTCGTGAACGTGTGGCAGGGTTACACTTCGACTTCGAGGCAACGCATGCAACAAGGTTAGAGAACACTTCCAAAGATGATTTCACAAACCTGGACCTACAAACAAAGCAATTCGTGAATTGGTAAATAAATTTAAAAGAACAGGATCTGTCAATGATGACGCGAGATCTAGACATCCAGGTACTCCCCAGAAAAAAGTCGAATCGATAAGAGAAGCTACTGAAATAGTCTAAGATCATAGGCGGATCTAGGGGAGGGGGCCGTCGGCGACATTTGGACTCCACCCACCCTCAGTTTCTTGCAAGTTCCCTATTTGATTTGTATGCCTCTGAAAACAAATTTTGGTTAATATTCGTTTTAATGCTCCCTTCGTTTTCGATAGGAGACATTCTATGACAATTTAACATATAAATTCGTATTCAGGACACCTTGAAACCTCAGGGAAACTGATAAAAATCAAGAAAATGTAATAATTATTTTTTACGGAAAAAAAAAATTTAGACGTCGATAAGCAGCCATTACAGGCCATTGACCCAATGTTTAGCTCTTTCCTCGGTTAAAATTTTGCCGCTCTCCGTCCTCTTCAGTTTTATGGGGAGACATCTCGTGGCAAAATTAGGAAACATAGGTCAAATCAGCCAATTAAATCTGGTTTTTGTTTCATGTGACCTTATCCGACCAATCAGAGACGTGCATTTTGAATCTCCCATAATGCATACTCATTCCAAAATGCTTTTTCAGTTCGCTTTTCGCTATGGCTTGTGGAGGTTGTGATTTGGATTACTATCAATTAATACAAGATATTTATAAAAAAGAAGACGGTGCTGAAGTTTTCTTTACCAGTCACGGTGTTTTACCTACTCGTGTTATTTGTCCGCAGTGTGGTCATGAGTGTAATTATAGACTAGTGTTGAAAAATAATCGAACTTTACAAACCGGTTTTTAATCGATCTGATTTTTGAAAACCGGTTTTAACCGGTTATGACCGAAAAGTATAGTCATTTTTAAAAGCCACAATTGAAAGGTACTGACTTTAACTCTTAACAAGCATAGCTTATCGCCTATTTTTTGGTCAAAAGAATGCAAAAATGTAGCATCATATGTATGCATATGAATAAGAAAATGACAACTTTGACATATTTTATTTTAGCCAAAATAATACATTATTCAAACAATTTAGATTTGAAATAATTTTTTAAAATAAAACATCTATACTTAGAAAGAAATAAACTTCTTTTTGTAAAAAAATGATAAAGAATAAAAATAAAATTTCTCTCTATTTTGGAAAAAACATTGAAATAAAATTTTTTAATAAAAAAAAAAATTTACCTAGAAAACAGAAAATTGACTTCGTGTAAGAAAAAATATATAAATTAATTTAGATTTTATCCCTATTTTGGAAATGACATCTTAAGAAACAAAGGGCATTAAGGGTCTTATACTGCGAATAGGGCTTTAGTCGACTGACTCTACACTACAGCCTAAATGATGAGACAAACTGAAGATCGAGTTGCCAGATAGGCAAAAATTATACTGAAGAGCAGTTGCCAGTTTGTCACAATTTAACTTAATAGGTAATGTATTCGAAGTTATTTTTTGTGCGCTGTAGCGCGTAGCGCGTAGCTGCACGTTCGCGCAAGTTTGAGCCAAATAAAAATCAGTCGATAAAACCGGTTTTTTCTTTCGGTTTTCGATTTTTAGGGAAATTTTACAAACCGGTTAAAAACCGGTTTTTACAAACCGGTTTTCAACACTATTATAGACAAGTTGCTGACCAATATTATTGAAAAAAGAGTGTGACTAGAGACGAGCGCGGCAGAAAAAAAAAGTGTTCCTTCTTTGTTTCCCATCGAAAGGGCACGTGGGTTGAAAAATCCCACCTCAAACTGTGGCAAAACTTATTATACGTTGGGTTATTCTTGACAAAGCGTTCGACACAGCTAGATGCACAGCTCTATTTAGCGTTGGCTTCCGAGAGTGCGGTTAATTGGAGGAGTTTTTGCTTCGAAGTCTGTGAGCATTGGCTAGGCCAACAAGTTCAAATTGGTGGGCCTGGCGAAATCGTCGAGTCGAAATTCGGCAGGTCTAAATACGGACAGGGAAGAAATATCGGCGGTACCTGGGTTTTTGGGGCCTTGGAACGCAGTTCCAAAAAACTACTATTGTTTGCTGTTCTTCAGAGAGACGCAACAACTCTTGTTGGCCTGATCCAGCAACATATTAGGCCTGGGACTACAATCTATTCCGACGAGTGGCGTGCATATTCTCAACTCGGAAATCTAGGCTACATTCACCGGACAGTCAACCATTCACAGCTGTTCGTGGAGGACACCGTTCACACTCAAAATATTGAGCGTTGTTGGAAAGACGTGAAGAGCTGGATATTACGGTCTGGCAACAAAACCCCATCCTATTCAAAATATCTTGCATGGTACTTGTTTAACCGTGAATATCCCTCTCAACAACGTCTCCACAAATTCCTGTTGGTCGCCGCTGATTTGTACAAACATCCCAACGCTGCTATTTAAGGTAAGAAATTGCGAAAAAACGCGGGTTAGGTTATGTAAAACATTTTTCTGGTGTGTTTTGGCGTTTTTTGTTCAAATCCGAACTTCGTTTCTTTGGGAAATGAGCCGTTTTTTAGAAATTTTAAAAATGAAAATTTCTCAAAAATGGCTCATTTTTCAAAGAAACGAAGTTCAGATTTGAACAAACCACACCAAAAAACACCAGAAAAATGTGTTTTGGTTCAGAAAGGAGAGGGAGCACTAAAACGAATAATTACCCAAATTTTGTTTTTGTAAATAGATCATGGTTATTTTATTTTATTAAAATTCTACTTTGAGTCTTTATCCGTATATAATGTACTTCCAAATTTGTAGTTGTAGTGGTTTTCATAGGTGCCCTTAGTACTGGTGCAACCATATCACTATTTTTATCTTTATATTATGCTGATAGTGCATTTAATTGACAAGACATCTGTAATTGTTTGAAAAAAAATTTGTGATAACTGTTGTACCCAAATTAGATTTTTATTTTGTATCGTATTTGAATGAGACTGTTCTAATAAAACAATACAATTGATTTTACACTCGCTCATTAGTGGTCTGTTTACGAAAATTTTTTTGTACTGTGCCCTTTTTATTTTAGGGGGGTGCCCTTTTTTTCTTTGGATCCGCCCTTGATCTAAGATGGTCAACCCGCAGAGCAACACGTGAACTGAACATATCCAAATCAATTTTTATAGGATTTTGAAATTTACTCTAAAAAAGAAATGTTATTACATTCAAATGCTGCATAATTTGCAAGAGTAGGATTATCCTAGACGAGCCGCTATGTGTGCTAAATTGGTTCAACAAATTAGGAGTAAAAATTTAATGGATCACATTCTTTTTAGTGATGATCACTTTCCACGTCTGTGGAAAAGTGAATCGACATAATTGTCGCATTTGAGCTAGTGAGAAGCCAATTGAGTTCCGCGAATGGGGGGGGGGGAGATTTTCCTGAAGTTAACCTCTGGATGGGAATGACAAAATCAAAGATTTATGGAGGCTACAGTGACAGGACCAGTTTATTTTGATATGCTTCAGCAATTCTTAGAACCCCAACTTTTCTCAGATGGCATTCTCAACACGGGTGTGTTTTAAGATAGGGCTCCTTGTCATTACGCAAACATCGTTCGAACTTATCTCAATGAATGTTTACCAGATCGCTGGATTGGGCGTGGTTGAAACAGGCCATGGACGGTATGATCTCCGGATTTGACGCCTCTGGATTTCTTTGCATGGGGTTTTATAGTCTGAGGTGAACAAAACAAGAGTGGCAGACCTGCAAGATTTGAGAAACCGCATTGCTGTCGCAGGAGGAAAATAACTCCGCAGATACTAGTGAATGTTTTCCGTAATGCAGCCAACAGGTTCGAGACATGCAGAGACACTGATGGTGCTCATGCCGAAGCTAATACCTGAATTTGACACATATGGGCATTTTAAGGAAAATAAAAAAACAGCACAACCAAATATATTATTTCTGCAAAATAAATAGGGACTTTTGGGACACCCTCTATGGAAAACTGATGAGTGGGTAGTTGGGAGGTAACGAAAATGGTTCACTGAGTAGGTAGGTAGTTAATCTAACAATTATTAAATTCCTTTTATGTCAATAACTGGGTGGATGAAACCAATTGGTTGCTCACCAGAGTTATTCTCCACACTAGTATTTATATACTGTGTGAGAAGAGCGTGCTCGGTAAAGATACATTACCGATCAACCAACCGAGGAAAAAACTAAGAGGACGCTGGTGGAAAAAGCCCCGCGAAAAAGAGAACAAGGGAGAACGAAAACGAGGAACGGGGCGACAAGACGGAACGAGAGAAGGGAGAAGAACAGACACCAAAAAAAGATCCCCACCAGCAAGTACGCTCTAACAATTAAACAAGACAGGAAAAGGGACTTCAATAACTAGCAGTAAGTGACTAATTGTGTTTTAACCCAGTTTAAAGTAAACTCATTAAATTAAGCTCGGTCAGACAAATTAGGCCTACATTGTGGCCTAAGACCTAGTATCAACTCATAGCTTAACAAAGGTGAAGGTAGATTGCCCTAACCTAATTTGGTGAGGAATCCTACTGTGGACCTCAATTTATCTGCCCGCTCTGGACCATTTCCGGAATCTCTAGGCTGACCCCTACAAGGCTAGACTTAATCTACTCTATAGTTAGACTGGAGATATAAGGGGTGGGTTAATTGTGGACCAATTCATACAGAGCATCTCTCTCTCTCTCCTCTCTCTCTCTCTCTCTGGATGTAGTAAACTTTATACTTGGGGTGTGACAGCCCTCCGGTCCCGAGTCGTGGGATTCTAGAGGAACTGGCTGCCAGCTCCTTTAGGTTCTCTCTCTCTTTCGGGAGGGCGGGTAAAGTATTTTGCACAATCCCGTCCCGTGGGTTACTAGGACCCCATCCCATCCCTACTCTGTCCTTTTAGATTACGTTAAGGTTGTTGTTCTCTCACTGCAAAAAAAAAAAAAAAAAAAACTTTCTTTTAGTATTAAGTCTTTTTCTCTTCTTTTACTATTAGGACCCTACTGCTACCTCATGCGTGGAAGAGAGGCTTTGGAACCTCTATAAATAACACCATTTAACGCTCGTAGGTTGTGAGAGACTGGGATGGAGGGGTCCCAGGCGTAGGGGCGCGATGAATGGAGTGTGGCTAGTGCCCCGTTAAGCCCATTCCTAACGCGTAATGGCCTGACCAGCCCCCTGCGACCGTTCTTTGGTGACCAACTGATGGTGCTTGGCTGTACTGCTCTGAGGTGAGAGGGCTTTACTGCCCAGCTGGCTGCCAGGCCAGCGTAAAGTCTCGGGCGTAGCCTCTGGGTCTGGTGGGATATCCCTTGAACACTGGATTCTAAGAGTCTGGCCGCTTGTGAGTGACTAGTAAGACTTAGTAAGGGGCTGCATCTCGCTGTCGCTCCTGGCGGAAAATCCGTGACGCTTGCGTCGCGAGTGTTTGTCAGTTGGTAGCTGCGACACGTTTGGGACGGTCCGGCCCTGGGGAGACCTTTGGTCGGTGCGGCAGCAGGAGAGGTGTAGTCTTCTGGAAGGAATGAACGTCACTTGCAAAAAGGCGGATGCGTCTACGCGCGGGATGAATTCACCTCCCCCCCCCCCTTTTTTATATACTGGTCATAACGTTTTTGGATAGTTTTCATTGCTAGAACGCTTTATCTTATTCAGAGTATTCAGAAAAAAAAAAAAAAAGAGAAAATATGGCAGGGCCAGCTAAATTGAAAGCAGAATGCTTTAAATGTAAAGTTAATCATTGGTGCGTAGACTTCCCAGAGGGTAGTATCAGCGATATCACATCCCTTAGTGTATGTTTGTTTTGTAAACTTAGAGACAACCACGAAAAGGAAGTTAAAGAGCTAAAGGAATTAGTAAAAAAGCTTGAAGCTAGGGTCGTAGCACTGGAAATCCAACCCAGTGGACAAGATCAAATTAAAAACACACCAGCAGATTCAAACTGTAAGATTAAGTATCTAGAACAAAGGGAGGGCTCAAAGAAGGGGCTGATAGAGAAGGGTGGGAAGGGATCGATAGAGAAGGGTGGGCAGGGGCCAATGAAGAAAAAGGGTGGGAAGGGGCCTGCTGATGGCCCAAAGAAACCGAAGGATGTAGCTACCTGTCGGGGTGGGTCGGGTGGTGTAACTGCGTGTATGGGTGGCGACGGGTTTCGAAAGGTCTCGGGCAAGAAGGCTGCGAAGCCGAAGCCTGAGACCCCAGTTGCCCCTGTCAAGACCTCTAACCGCTTTAGTCTCCTGTGCTCGAAGGAGGAAGACACCGTTTTGATGGGGACTCGCAGATCAGGGGCCAGGAGAAGTACTTTGCTTCAGCAAACCGGGATGGGAGGAAGGTAAGGTGCTTACCTGGGCGGGGAACGGCGCACTTAAGGAAGGAGGTAGAGAAGGTGCGCGTGGCTAGTCGGAGGACTGCGATCGTTGTCCACGCTGGTGGCAATGACCTGTTCCTCAAAGGCGGTGGGGTAGGTCTTACTGAAGGGATCATCACCGAGATCATGTCTCTTGCGGATGATCTAAAACTGAAGACAGACAGGGGAATGTTAATGGGTATTTTACCGCGAATGAATGTCAGTGACCACGAGCGCTCAGTAAGGTCATTGGCATCAACGAGAGGGTACAAGACTTGTGCATTCCGCTGGGCGTGAAGTTTATTGACCCCTTCGATGCATTTTCGGGTAGGTGGGACCTTTACCAGAGGGATGGTGTCCACCTCAATAACAAGGGTAAAGGTGTGCTAGGCGCGCTGCTCGACCGGCACCTATACAGAATGGTGAGGTCGAGTCCGGGGAGAGATGATGGGCCCCCACCGGGGAGAGATGAGGATGAGCCGGTGGCGGACATACCTTCAACTGAAGGGTGCGTCGAAGTACAGGTGGGTGACCCTCCTCCTACGTTGGAGGGGGCTCAGTCTCCTGCGGAAGTTGCCCCTCGTTAGTGAGGGGCTCTTCAACTCCCGACAGCCCTGGCTGTTCGGGAAACGGGTCGTGCTAGGGGGCGGTCAGAATAGGGAAGGCTCCCTCCGTGCAATGCTTTTTAATGCTAGGTCAATTAGGAACAAGTTTTGCGAGCTACGGGCGCTCTTAGCATCAGAATACCAGGATATCGTTGCTATCACCGAGTCCTGGATTCATACTGATCGTAGGGACTACGTAGGGGAGTTCGAAATTCCCGGGTATAGAATGTTTCGCAAAGACCGCACCCGTGAGGAGGGGGGTGGGGTACTAATATACGTCAGAGACACGTTGAGTCCGGTTGACTGCCAGTTCCGGTCGGAACGGGAGCTGCTTGGCGTCGATCTGAACGTGGGAGGGACGAACTATAGGTTAATCTTGGTGTACAGACCTCCGCATCTCCTCCTCGAGGACGATACAGCCCTGTACACCGAACTCAGTAGCCTGCTAGGGATAGGGTGTGTGTAGTTTTAGGAGACTTCAACTGTCGCGGCATAAAGTGGGAAAAGAGGACTGCCGATGCTGAAAGGAGGAGGCTAGTTGACTTTGCTGATGAGAACTTCCTCACTCAGTGGGTCAACGAGCCTACACGAGGCGAAAGCGTTCTAGACTTAGTATTCACGACCGAAGACAACCTCGTCACTGGCCTCATCGTTGACGAATCGTTGGGCGGGAGTGATCACGGTCTTATTAGGTTCCGTGTGTGCGTCCCTCGGGTGAAGCGTAGTAACTCGAGAGGCAGTAAGCTCGATCTCCGGGGCGAACTTTGTTAGCCTCAGCGATAGCGTAGCAGAGATGGGGTTAGAGGTTGGCGGCGATGTTGAGGGAGTGTGGAGTGCATTCCGGGATGAGTTTATGGTGCTGCAGTCTGCTGCCATACCCTCAAAACCGGTCACCCCTGCTTCAACGCAGCCTAAGTGGTTCAATCGTGGCATCGCTTCGGCTATCCGAAATAGGAAAGTAGCGTATAGGAGGGCGAAGGCCAATCGTTCCCACGAGAACACTGAAGCGTATGTCCGCCTGTGTAGGGAAGTGAAGGCGAAGGTTAGGCTAGCGAAACGTAACGAAGAACTACGGGTGGCAAGCCTCTGCAAGGGGAACCCTAAGGAGTTCTTCAGTTATGTTAATAGTAGAAAGCCCATTAGAAGCATGATAGGTCCTTTAAAGGACGGAAGCGGCGTTCTGCGGACATCGCTAATGTGCTTAATGAGTACTTTGCGGGAGTGTTCACCAGGGAGGATACCCGCGTCATCCCCGAGCCAGCTGTGAGGCACGAAGGTGCTGGCCTGGATAGTGTTAGATGTACCGCGACAGTCGTTGCTCATAGAATAGACAAACTGAGCGCGTTTAAGGCTCCTGGGCCAGACCAGTTTCTCCCCAGTGTTTTGCGAGAAGTGCGCGACCAGGTGGCTCCCCACCTGGCTACAGTCTTCAACAAATCGTTGGTGATGGGCTAGGTGCCTGGTGACTGGAGGGAGGCCAACGTGACCCCTATCTTTAAGAAAGGGGATCACGAAAGTCCAGGGAACTATCGTCCTATTAGTCTCACTTCAGTTGTAGGGAAATTATTAGAAAGGATAATAGCTGATAGAATCGTTGACCATTTGGATTCCTACAAGCTGCTTGGGGACTCCCAACATGGGTTTAGACGGCATAGGTCGTGTCTCACCAACTTGCTCGAGTTTTTCCACGTCATGTTGAGTGAGTACGATAAGAGTAGGGCGATTGATATACTTTATCTCGACTTTCAGAAAGCCTTTGATAAGGTACCTCACCGCCGGCTAATGGCGAAAGTGCGCGCGCTGGGTATCGGTGGGGAAATAGGTAGGTGGATTGAAAACTGGCTGAGGAATAGGCGGCAGAGGGTGGTAATTAAAGGGGCTAGTTCGGGTTGGGCCTCGGTCACTAGTGGGGTTCCTCAGGGTTCCGTTTTGGGGCCACTGTTTTTTACCATTTACATAAATGATATCGACGGTGGCATCGTCAGTCGGATCGCCAAATTCGCTGATGACACCAAGCTTGGGGCCAATGTTGGGACGCCCGAAGCGATCGAGGAACTGCGTGCGGACCTAGGTAGGATAGGAGAGTGGTCCGAAAAATGGCAAATGCCGTTTAACTTGGGTAAATGCAAAGTGATGCACATTGACTACGCCAATCCCAAGTCGGACTACTCGATGTTGGGCAGTAATATCGAGGTGACTGATTTAGAAAAGGACTTGGGTGTGCTAATTAGCAGCGACCTTAAGTTTACGAAACAGTGTGTAGAGGTGGAAAAGAAAGCCCAGAAATTATTGGGTTATATCAGGAGGCAATTTCAGTTTCGGAACAAGGAGATTGTGCTCTCACTGTACAATTCCCTTGTTCGGCCGTACCTGGAGTATGCTGTGCAGTTCTGGTCGCCCACCCTCAGGAAAGATATTGAGAGGCTGGAGCGAGTGCAGGCGAGGGCCACAAAGTTAATCCCTTCCGTTAGGCATATGGGCTACAATCGACGGTTACGCGCCCTGAACTTGTTTTCGCTTGAAACTCGGAGGCTGCGCGGTCAACTGATCGAGGTTTTCAAGCTCTTACGAGGGTTCAACGATGTCGATTTTAGAAGTATGTTTAGTTTAAATGATAACCCAACTCGCAACAATGGTTGGAAGTTGGATTTGAAACGGTTTAGGACTAGTGTGTGTGGGAATTACTTTACGTATAAGATCTGTGACACATGGAACAGGTTACCTTCGGAAGTTGTGAACAGTTCCTCTGTGGATCAGTTCAAGAAAAGGTTAGACGAAATCTTGCACACTATTTGAGTGTGTAAAGACATTTAGGACCTCAGTCTGCGGAAATTTCTTTTCCTATAAAATAGTTAATATCTGGAACCAACTTCCCTCAGAGGTTGTTTCCAGTCAAAGTGTAAATCTGTTTAAAAATAGGCTGACAAAGTACTGAACACACTCATAGTTTAAGATTAAATCTCAGAAAACTCTGCAGGAGTTCGCTTGCTCGGTGTCTCTGTGAGCAAGCTAAATATAGAGCTATTTATATATTCTCCACTTTCCTGTAAAATTTCCTTGGCTACTTTTCCAGGGTCAAGGTATTTTCTTCAACCTTTTTCCGTACTGCCTCTGGCAGGGAGGGAGCGGAGGGTGGGGAGAGAGCCTTCTACTTTTCTATCCAGTTTTCTACTACTGCTAGGATAGTTGAAAAAAAATAAACTTTTACAAAATTTTCCCTGGCACCCGTTGCCATTGGTACCTCCTCGGTATGGGCCGCAAGGCCTTTTGAGGTACTTCTTTTCCTTGTAACACACACACACACACACTCTCTCTCTCTCTCTTTGATAAGGTACCTCACCGCCGGCTAACGGCGAAAGTGCGCGCGCTGGGTATCGGTGGGGAAATAGGTAGGTGGATTGAAAACTGGCTGAGGAATAGGCGGCAGAGGGTGGTAATTAAAGGGGCTAGATCGGGTTGGGCCTCGGTCACTAGTGGGGTTCCTCAGGGTTCCGTTTTGGGGCCACTGTTGTTTATCATTTACATAAATGATATCGACGGTGGCATCGTCAGTCGGATCGCCAAATTCGCTGATGACACCAAGCTTGGGGCCAATGTTGGGACGCCCGAAGCGATCGAGGAACTGCGTGCGGACCTAGGTAGGATAGGAGAGTGGTCCGAAAAATGGCAAATGCCGTTTAACTTGGGTAAATGCAAAGTGATGCACATTGGCTACGCCAATCCCAAGTCGGACTACTCGATGTTGGGTAGTAATATCAAGGTGACTGATTTAGAAAAGGACTTGGGTGTGCTAATTAGCAGCGACCTTAAGTTTACGAAACAGTGTGTAGAGGTGGAAAAGAAAGCCCAGAAACTATTGGGTTATATCAGGAGGCAATTTCAGTTTCGGAACAAGGAGATTGTGCTCTCACTGTACAATTCCCTTGTTCGGCCGTACCTGGAGTATGCTGTGCAGTTCTGGTCGCCCACCCTCAGGAAAGATATTGAGAGGCTGGAGCGAGTGCAGGCGAGGGCCACAAAGTTAATCCCTTCCGTTAGGCATATGGGCTACAATCGACGGTTACGCGCCCTGAACTTGTTTTCGCTTGAAACTCGGAGGCTGCGCGGTCAACTGATCGAGGTTTTCAAGCTCTTACGAGGGTTCAACGATGTCGATTTTAGAAGTATGTTTAGTTTAAATGATAACCCAACTCGCAACAATGGTTGGAAGTTGGATTTGAAACGGTTTAGGACTAGTGTGTGTGGGAATTACTTTACGTATAAGATCTGTGACACATGGAACAGGTTACCTTCGGAAGTTGTGAACAGTTCCTCTGTGGATCAGTTCAAGAAAAGGGTAGACGAAATCTTGCACACTATTTGAGTGTGTAAAGACATTTAGGACCTCAGTCTGCGGGATTTCTTTTCCTATAAAATAGTTAATATCTGGAACCAACTTCCCTCAGAGGTTGTTTCCAGTCAGTGTAAATGTGTTTAAAAATAGGCTAGACAAAGTACTGAATACTCTCATGTAAGCAAACTAAATATAGAGCTATTTATATATTCTCCACTTTCCTGTAAAATTTCCTTGGCTACTTTTCCAGGGTCAAGGTATTTTCTTCAACCTTTTTCCGTACCTGCCTCTGGCAGGGAGGGAGCGGAGGGTGGGGAGAGAGCCTTCTACTTTTCTATCCAGTTTTCTACTACTGCTAGGATAGTTGAAAGAAAAATAAACTTTTACAAAATTTTCCCTGGCACCCGTTGCCATTGGTACCTCCTCGGTATGGGCCGCAAGGCCTTTTGAGGTACTTCTTTTCCTTGTAACTCTCTCTCTCTCTATATATATATATATATATATATATATATTACTACAGGTCCCCCCCCCCTGCAACAGTGACCGGCAAATTTTTTTGTCACAGGATTTCCTCCTTCAAGTTGTAGTGAAATCGGTTTGAATCATTTGTGTATTAATTTTAGTGTTTTTCTTCAGACTAGTTATGCTTTAATTACTTACTGTAATTAAGTAAGTAAGTAAGTGACTTTTACTTCCTGCTGTTCAATTAAACCGGACGTCATCTGCTGCCGACTCTCAAATACTTTCTCAAACTCAACTTCCACTACAACAATTAGCAATGATAGGTACAGAAATTGAGCTCCAAGGTAGTACAAATATGGAGCGGCGAAAAGAAAGAAAAAGGAACGGAAGAATCGGAAAAAACAAAGCTGAAAGAATCACTGGAGAAATTTGATAAAACCGACTACGCAGTCTTACCCAAGAGAATACTGGCTACACTTCGTAAACGGCCGCCAAAACCCAGGAGGACAGCTTCCTGGACATAAGTCACGAAGCGACAGATGATGGACTTTTGATTTCTGTTCCTTCCAAGTGGCCGAAAATACTGGACCACGCAACTCTACAGTATTTAAGATTGGACTAAAGCGAGTGAAATTTTTTTACTTTCCAGCAAACGAAGCCAATCGACGATTCACTGCTGAAAATTATTTTAGAAAGCTAAGAAATAGTGAACGAATTCAGCGAACATGGCTCATATACTCAGTATCAGCCTACGCCCTGTTTTGCTTCTGTTGTAAACTGTTTGGAAAGTCCACTATAGTTTTTCTGCTTGGGAAATGCCAAAAACATCATCTCGACATCGTACCCCTCTCTAAAAAAAAATTAGGGAGAAAACTAAGTTATGCGACACTATTGACAATTTTGTTTCAGAAAAAGTAGGAAAAAAATGTGGTTTTCGTTCCATACGCTTGGTGGTAAGTACTGTATTCATTATTCATTTAGCTGAATAACGCAGTAATAATAAGAAATACAATGTTTCGTGTGTTTCTTTTCCTGGCGGAACGCGCCGAAACGGCGCATCGGTACCTTTTATTTTCAAGATGCAGAACAAAATTTCATGTTTTTATTTTCACTCCGACTTATTATGATTTTGTCTCTTTATTGTTTTGGTTACATGACAAAATTTTAGGAAATGGAAGGATTTTTTTTTTTCATTGGGACAGCGATGTAGGACTCGAGACCTTTTTTTCTGGTCTCGGTCTCGGACATGGTAGTCTCGACTACATCAGTGGATTGAGATGGGGTAACAAATGGACCGAAACCTTTCTTTTCAGAAAAAGGCATATATACCTTTGGCAACCTTTGGTTTGCTTCCGCCCGAATTGTTCATTCTGACGAAGGTCAAGCTTTTCACTCCACCTTAGACCTACAGGTTAATGTGGAATCCGAACCACGCCCCACCAGCAGCAGCCCAGCGTCTTAACCACTAGGCCACCCAGGGTACCCATTTATCTACCAGTCACTTTATTGAGTGGAAGGATAACCATCTGAGTTTTGCTGCGCGCCGACTGCGTCACCGGGTCTCGATCCCGGGCCGATGGATTCGTAGTCAGCGATGCTAACCACTACACCACCGAGGGGTGTGTGTATATATATATATATATATATATATATATATATATATATATAAAATTGCAGGGATAAAAATGGAAATACAAGTGTTGATGACTATAACATACTACGAGCCGACGGAACAAAGACGAAAAGGTGGCTGTGCTATATAGTGTTATTTTTTATTTTATTGGGTTCAGAATCCCAGCTGAGCCATGAACGGCCAAGCTCTGAAGGGCCAGTTTAACCTACAGCCCAAGTTAAGCTAGACTAAAAAATTACGGACTTGGAGGTCCTATTAGGTCTGTTATTTATTTATTTGTTGGGTTCAAAATCCCAGCTGAGCCGTGAACGGCCAAGTTCTAAAGGGCCAGTTCAACCTACAGCCCAAGTTAGGCTAAAATTAAAACTTACGGATTTGAGATCCTATTAGGTCCTACCTCAGGGTTGCTGACTCGATGTGGGCCTACCTTAGGCCTCAATTGTATGAATTTAAGATAAAAACAAAAGGGGCACTATTTATGGTCTTCTTTCTCAACCTTGCAACAACAACACAACCTGGACTATTGCACGATGCAACAATCTTGTATCTAAACAACCAAACTGAATTGCAAGAGAGCTCTCTATAAGAACACCCTGTAAGTACGACGTTCCACAAACGAGTAGAAAGGACGCGCAGCGCCCCAAAATGATGCCACCTGAGAGCTCAAACAATGCTAGCTCTAAATTAAGTGAATTTTTCACTAACCTTACAATTATGAGATGGATATATATACACCTTAACTTAATATATACAAGCAATGCTGCATCAATCAGCTTAGTCATCATATCGCCTTGGGACAACAATGGTTCTTCCTCTTCTAGATTTTCTAACACTCCCCACCGAAAAGGCATTGTTGTCATTACCTTCTGCAAGGTTAGCCAAGCCTTCTCCATGAGGCTGTAACTCAAATGTTTCATCTTGACTATCTGTGCTTTTGCTGATTTCTAAAGCAGAGCGTCTTTGTATAGGTCTCTTTAACCTTCCTCCTGAAGTCTTTACCAGTGCAGACCTAACTAAATTGTCTTTGCCAACAAACAACTCTTCAATTATGCCAAGCTTCCAGCATTGCCTTGGTCTTTCATCCCCAATCATTACCACTTCTCCCACCTTGATACAATTTGCATTGGAACCCTTTACCTTGCCTGATGGGTAATAATTGAGTTCTGGCAAGTATTCCATCTGCCACCTCTTCCATAACTGATCTTGTAGCTCTTCAAGGTACCTGAACCGTCTGGTTAACTCTCCTTGAGTGCTTTGGATAGGCTGCAAGTCTTCTGGCACACTGGGGCTTGATGTTAATCGTTTACCACAAAGAAAATGATTTGGTGTCAATGGCTCCGCATCCTGCATACTGTTATAAACAAAAGTGATAGGCCTACTGTTCACCATTGCTTCTACTTCACATAAAACAGTGCAGAATTCTTCTTTGCTCAAATGAGCATTAGCTAAAAGTTTCTTTAATGGACACTTTACATTCTCACTAGCCTTTCCCAAAATCCTCCCCACCATGGTGCTCTCTCAACAATAAACTCCCACTGTACCCCTTGGTGTGAAAAGTAGGATTGGAATCCTTCCTCTTTTAGCAAGGACCAAATTTCTTGGAGTTCCTTTGCAGCCTTTTTGAAGGTTTTGCATATCCGATATGATTTTATTTGGGAAACCCCTTCTGTTCACAAACCTTTTAAAGGCCAAAAGAAATACATCACTACTTAAGTTGCTTTACCAACTCCAAATGGATTGCTCTGGTGGTAGCACATGTGAAAAGACATATATAACCTTTGTTAGACTCCCCTCTCTCATACACGTAGACTGGACCTGCAAAGTCTACTCCCACTGCATCAAATGGGGCAGTATAGACACACCGTTCTCTTGGAAGTGGAGCCACCTTTCATAATAAGGCCTTGCACTCCAACGCTTGCAAACCACACATTTATTCAAGACCTTTTTTACTACTTGTCTAATTTTGGGAATCCAAAACTGTTGTCTGATCTCTATTATCATTCTCTAACTCCAGCAGTAACAGCTTATGATGAGTATCCAGGATCAAAAGGTCCACAAAGTGCCCCCCAGAAGGTAGCAAAATTGGATGTCTTTTTCCTCTGGAAGCCCAGAAAACTGTAGTCTACTCCACTCTCAATAAAATCCTGATCCAAAACACATCCAAACCCTTGAGAGCAGAATGTGTTGGTAGAACCTGTAATGGATGGCTGGTGAGCAATTCCTCTCTTCACCAAATTTTCCTTCTGCACATATACCACCCAGTCTTGGCTGCTTGCTGAATCTATTACTGTTCAGAATTCCTTCCCTTCTTGTTTCTCCCTTAATATTGTTGGTAAATCTATATACCCATGCTGTCACTCTTAACAATCTTTCAGACTGCTAATTCCTCAAGCCTCAATATGGGGTCCTGCTGCATAACTTGACAACTGTTCACAGCGCATTTTCTCACCTCACTCACCCATGCTTCTCAGCCTGGCATTCTCCTACAATAGGCTGATTAGAAGGCCAGTTTTCACTTCCAAGTTTTAGCACTCTGGCCCATTCCACCACAAACTTGACTGTGCAAGATCTTCACTGAAATTCCTGTGTTGGTAAATCAGCGGGTTTTGGTGCCTGGACAATGCTTCCATTGCTGGGATCTGTGTGCGCTTGAATTTCCTCCACCCTATTGGCAACAAATGGTTTCCATTTCCTTGCCTGACTTCTTAACCAGTGCCAAACTATAGTGGAGTCTGTCCAATAATAGCTTGGAATTTCATAGAGGGGCCAAAGACTTTTGCACTGTAACTGCAAGCCGACTAGCAATAACGGCACCCATCAATTCCAACCTTGGAACAGAAAGCCTTTTCAAAGGTGCTACTCTGCTCTTTGCAGCAACCAACCTGCAACTTACTTCCTCTTGCAATGTGCCCTAATATAAATACAAGTTGCATAGGCTTCCTCACTTGCATCACAAAAGATGTGCAGCTCCAAATTGTCTGGACTATTGTTCAACTCTCCAAAGTACCATCTTGGGATTTCAATGTCTCCAAGATGTGCAATTCTTTGAACCAATATTTCCACCTTACCACCATATGATCAGGTAACTCTTGGTCCCAACCAAGTCCAATTTCCCAGAGGCTCTGAAACCAAATTTTTACTTTATCACAAATGGAGCCAGGAATCCAAGAGGATCAAAGACCTTTGAAGCCAAACTAAGAGCTGTACGTTTTGTCCACCTTGTCTCATTCTCAGCCGCTCTACTAAAGATTTCCCATTGAAGGTAAACAAATCATCTCCTTGCTGCCAAACAATGCCTAGCACCTTTGCGTCTATTGCCCACAACTCCTTAATACCAGAATCCTCAATACTTTCTGCTGCATCAGGTACTACACAGGACTGACTCATAAACTCTTGTAATTGAGAATGATTGGTCTGCCATTTTCTAAGCTCCATGCCAGCCTCCCTCATTATAGCTCTAGCCTCCATGAATATCTGTTTAGCCGTTTCTGTATTATCCACGGAACACAGCAAATCATCAACATAAAATGTTTTCCTTATGTGTTCAATAGTGTTAGGATAGACTTCAGAATATTTCTTAAAATGGTACTGCATAGTAGCTGCCAACAGAAATGGACTAGAGCTGAGGCCAAACAACACTGATTTCATTCTATATGCTTGAACCTTAGGTTCATTTTCCAACAAGTCTTTCGTATCCACCCACAGAAACCTTACAGCATCTCTGTCCTCTGGTTTTAACTTTATCCGCAAAAAGGCTTGCTTCACATCTGCAGTCAATGCTACTCTACCAAACCTGAATCTCAGTAACAAGGAAAAAAAATCTGCATTTAAATTTGGCCCAGCATTCAAACAGTCATTCAAGGACACACCACCTTTGTCTTTGGCTGAGCCATCAAAAACTACCCTCAGTTTGGTGGTAGTTTTGTCTCGCCGTACCACTGCATGGTGTGGCAGATAATGTGCCTCCTGGCTCACCAGCTCACTTTGCACCCTTTCAGCATAGCCCTCCCTTACATAGCTTAGGATGGCCTCATTGTATTCAATTAACAACAACTCATTTTTTCTTAGCCTGTACAATGAAGTCTCCAACCTCCGATTAGCTAGCTGAAGGTTTGAACCAGGTTTGCAAGAACCCTTCCAAGGGAGGCCAACTTCATAGCAACCATCTCTAAACCCAATCCCTTTTTCAAATTGCTCTAAAACATCATTGTTCACTGTACTTGCCTGTTTGTCCTTTATGCCAATGGATTCAAGTTCCCAAAACGCTTTCAAATGCCTTTCCAAACCATGGCTGTTCTCCTCAATCTTAACAAAAAGAGCCTTAACTTCCATTTCATTGCAATAGCTACCATGTAGCATCCAGCCTAGCTTACTTTCAATAGCTACTGGGCCTTGAGATGTGCGGACAATATTACCAGTGATGAAGTCCCAATAATAGTCAGCTCCAATCAAAAGACTAATATCTTCTATTCCTTCAAACTTATTATTGCCCAAATTAATTCCTTTAACTTGCAATTCTTGGACACATGCCATATCTAAACAAATAGTGACTGGAGCACAAAGTTCCTCAATCTCTACAGCTTGGACCTTGATAGTGGGACTTTGCGGTAACAACCCCTTAACCAGAACTTCTACCTTCTTAAATTTGGTTCGGTTTTGAACGGAACCCCCAAACCCAGAAATTCTTAAATTTTCCCTCTTAAGTTCTTTAAACTTCAATTTTCTGGAAATTCTGGTCTTAATAAAGCTACACTGGCTACCACTATCAAACAACACTCTTACAGTAGCTTCTCCATCATTCCCAATTAATAAGGCAGCAGTTGTTTGCAATAATCCCCCTTTACTTTTACTCCCTTGCATAGCAGTGGCATGTGCCACTGATGTCTCTACTTCTGGGGTAGGCCTACTAGGAGTAGGCTGACCATATTTCCTTGAGACAAAAACGGGACATTGGGGTGGCAAAAAAGGGACGGGGTTATGTAATATTCTGTATTCATGAAAAAGTAAGTACATAAACATATTGAGCTTACAATTATTCTTCAGTGACAGAACCCATACAGAACCCATAAAAAAAACGGTACTGTCCCGTTCAAAACGGTACGTATGGTCAGCCTAACTAGGAGTGTTTTCACACAATAATGGCTGATGCCTACCATGACATTTTTTGCACAAAATTTTAAACTTGCAAAACCTTGCTCTGTGACCTTTCAAAAAACATTTAAAACATGCTGTGGACTTAGTTACCCTGTCCTTTCTCTCCTCAAAAGGTAAAGCCTCAGCCACTTCACATTTATATGACTTGTGATTGCCTTCGCAAAATATGCATTCCTTGATTCCCTTTAATTTATTCTCAGAGGAGGCATGTAGAGATGACACTGTACCTGGGCTATTCCTTTTTGTAGAAACTTTGGTGCTGTGCCTGCCTTTGTCCCCTTGTTTAACATCACACTGTGCAAACTCAATTCCCTCTCGTCTTGCTAATTCTGTGCCTAAAAGACTTAACATCTGCTGAAGGGGGATGTACACATGTTCTGTGAGTGTCCCCTACTTAATTCAAGCAAAATTGAGCTAGGCAATTTAGACTCCAGTATAGTAACCAACATTATACCATACCTTTCCATTCCTACACCCAAGTTGTCCAGGGACCTAGTTCTAACTTCAAATTCATCATATAACTGCCGTAACTCCTTGACACTATTAGGATTATTAACAGGAGGTATAGCTAAAAGTTCACGAAGGTGGCTTTTAATTAAGATCTCTGGCTTACCAAACCGTTTCTTTAATATATCCCAAGCCACATTATAATTAGCCTCTGTTAATGCTAATCCTGCTATTGTCTTTGCTGCCTCCCTTCCAAGAGGGACTGCAAATAATTAAACTTCTCCACCGCACTTAACACTTGACTAGAATGAACTGCTGATTGAAAACTGTCTGCCCATCCTTGAATACTCCCAGAAAATGTTTTGAGTACAAGCCTCGGTAATTGCACTGCAGATCTGTTAACCTTAACTTCACAAACATCATTTGTTGAGTGTTGTGTTTCATTATTAGACCTGGTCTCTAACTGTAATGAGCTGCTAAACTCTTTTGCTCGGTGGCCTACTTTAATTATATCATCAATAATCTCTTCAAAATAAATTATGTTATTTTCTATTTCATCCTCTTCTATAAGAGCCTCAATTTTAACATTTACTTCACTTAGAGCAACCTTTTTAGTTTCTAATATGGAAAGCTGCGCAGTCACTAATCTTAAATCCTCTTGCTCTATGGCAGAATCTATTGTGGCAATGACCTTTGTAATTAGACCTTTCTAGGCGCTTCTCCTTTTTTTAAACTTGTTCAATTCAGATGCACTCATCTTCAATGCAAACAACAATTGGGCTCAATGCCAAATGAGCTGAATTGGCAGAAATACTTAACCAAACTGATCAAACGTAAATTTTGCTTTTTTCAAATAAACTGAATTGCTAGGTGGGGTACTAACCAACCACCAGTATGGAATACCAATTTTTCCACCCAAGTAACTGGTGCACCGAAGTCTGCAACCTTCGCCTACGAATAATAAACCAAATTTAACCAAACAGGTAAAATGTAGGCCAAAAACAACGACAGACGAGTGGCCAAGTTTTGCAATTGGGCGACCAAACTTTCTACCCTGGGACCTTAATTCAATAATAAACCAAAATTAACCAAACCGGTAAAAATGTAGGCCAAAAACAACGACAGACGAGTGGCCAAGTTTTGCAAATGGGCGACCAAACTTTCTACCCTGGGACCTTAACTCAATAATGCTCAACCCGTCTAGGCCTAACTTGGTCTACAATTTGCACAATCAGAACTTTGCCGAAAAATAGTCACTGACTCAGTCTTGTGCTAGAATCCGGTTCGGAAGGACCATGTTCTTTATTTATTTGTTGGGTTCAAAATCCCAGCTGAGCCGTGAACGGCCAAATTCTAAAGGGCCAGTTCAACCTACAGCCCAAGTTAGGCTAAAATTAAAACTTACGGATTTGAGATCCTATTAGGTCCTACCTCAGGGTTGCTGACTCGATGTGGGCCTACCTTAGGCCTCAATTGTATGAATTTAAGATAAAAACAAAAGGGGCACTATTTATGGTCTTCTTTCTCAACCTTGCTACAACAACACAACCTGGACTATTGCACGATGCAACAATCTTGTATCTAAACAACCAAACTGAATTGCAAGAGAGCTCTCTATAAGACCACACCCTGTAAATACGACGTTCCACAAACGAGTAGAAAGGACGCGCAGCGCCCCAAAATGATGCCACCTGAGAGCTCAAACAATGCTAGCTCTAAATTAAGTGAATTTTTCACTAACCCTACAATTATGAGATGGATATATATACACCTTAACTTAATATATACAAGCAATGCTGCATCAATCAGCTTAGTCATCATATCGCCTTGGGACAACAATGGTTCTTCCTCTTCTAGATTTTCTAACAAGGTCCTACCTCAGGGTTGCTGACTCGATGTGGGCCTAACTTAGGCCTCAGTTGCATAAAATTAAGATAAAAAACAAAAGGGGCACTATTTATGGTCTTTCTAAACCTTGCAACAACAACACAACCTGCACCATTGCACGATGCAACAATCTTGTATCAAAACAACCAAACTGAATTGCAAGAGAGCTCTCTATAAGACCACACCCTGTAAGTGCCGCATTCAACAAACGAGTAGGAACGACGCGCAGTGCCCCCAAAAAAATTATGCCACAAGGGTGCCCAAACAATGATGCCACAAGAGCCCAAAAATGCTAGCTCTAAATTGTGAATTTTTCACTAACCTTACAATTATGAGATGGATATATATGCACCTTAACTTAATATATACAAGCAATGCTGCATCAATCAGCTTAGTCATCATATCGCCTTGGGACAACAATGGTTCTTCCTCTTCTAGATTTTCTAGCACTCCCCACCGAAGAGGCATTGTTGTCATTACCTTCTGCAAATTTAGTCAAGCCTTCTCCATGAGGCTGTAACTCAAATGTTTTATCTTGACTATCCGTGTTTTTTCTGATTTCTAAAGCATAGAGTTTTTGTATGGGTCTTTTTAATTTTCCTCCTGAAGTCTTCACCAGTGCAGACCTAACTAAATTGTCTTTGCCAACAAACAACTCTTCAATTATGCCAAGCTTCCAGCATTCCCTTGGTCTTTCATCCCCAATCATTACCACTTCTCCCACCTTGATACAATTTGCATTGGAGCCCTTTACATTGCCTGATGTGTAATTGA
Source organism: Bathynomus jamesi (assembly GCA_023014485.1). Classification (NCBI taxonomy): domain Eukaryota; kingdom Metazoa; phylum Arthropoda; class Malacostraca; order Isopoda; family Cirolanidae; genus Bathynomus; species Bathynomus jamesi. The sequence continues at coordinate 1,502,051 of JAJOZX010000085.1, forward strand.
GGTGACGTGTATGTATATATATATATACATGTATATAGTCTAAAAGTCACTAAAGGGTAAATATCACTAAATCTAGGCTGAATGGCAAGAGCAAGTCATAAACGAACCAACGCGGCTGTTCGTATTGCTTTGGTCTGGCCTAGACATGTTTTTTCCTATCTGACCTAATCTTTGGTGCTGAGTATAATTATGTGATGTTTCTAAGGTGACAAATCGGGTAGGAAGTTGTTCGTACTTAAGTATAGTTAGGGGTAATGTCTATAGCTTCTAAATTGGTAATGTAAGAGTGTTAGGTAGGCTGTTTGTGAGACACAGGAATAAAACGGTAGGCTTCAAGGAATACCTAATTCAACGCACCGGTAAGTGCTTTTGATTGTTTGCTAGAACCTAAGTAACCTAACTGGGGTGTCTACCCCACGCTATCACATTTGGCGACGAGGATGGGATTTGGCTCATTTGGTTAAATTTTGCTTATTGGGTTCAAGTGGTTGTTTTTTGGAAAATTGGATGTAGCCTAGTGGGTCGTCCGATTTGGTTGTTTGTGTGGGTAAGCTACCGTACTATAGCGTAGGTCCCGCCGCCCTAACTCTAAAACTAAATCCTACTCAGCCCTAACTCTAAAACTAATTCCTACTCAGCCCTAACTCTAAAACTAATTCCTACTCAGCCCTAACTCTAAAACTAATTCCTACTCAGCCCTAACTCTAAAACTAATTCCTACTCAGCCCTAACTCTAAAACTAATTCCTACTCAGCCCTAACTCTAAAACTAATTCCTACTCAGCCCTAACTCTAAAACTAATTCCTACTCAGCCCTAACTCTAAAACTAATTCCTACTCAGCCCTAACTCTAAAACTAATTCCTACTCAGCCTAACTCTAAAACTAATTCCTACTCAGCCCTAACTCTAAAACATAATTCCTACTCAGCCCTAACTCTAAAACTAATTCCTACTCAGCCCTAACTCTAAAACTAATTCCTACTCAGCCCTAACTCTAAAACTAATTCCTACTCAGCCCTAACTCTAAAACTAATCCTACTCAGCCCTAACTCTAAAACTAATTCCTACTCAGCCCTAACTCTAAAAACTAATTCCTACTCAGCCCTAACTCTAAAACTAATTCCTACTCAGCCCTAACTCTAAAACTAATTCCTACTCAGCCCTAACTCTAAAACTAATTCCTACTCAGCCCTAACTCTAAAACTAATTCCTACTCAGCCCTAACTCTAAAACTAATTCCTACTCAGCCCTAACTCTAAAACTAATTCCTACTCAGCCCTAACTCTAAAACTAATTCCTACTCAGCCCTAACTCTAAAACTAATTCCTACTCAGCCCTAACTCTAAAACTAATTACTACTCAGCCCTAACTCTAAAACTAATACTACTCAGCCCTAACTCTAAAACTAATTACTACTCAGCCCTAACTCTAAAACTAATTACTACTCAGCCCTAACTCTAAAACTAATAACTCAGCCCTAACTCTAAAACTAATTACTACTCAGCCCTAACTCTAAAACTAATTACTACTCAGCCCTAACTCTAAAACTAATTACTACTCAGCCCTAACTCTAAAACTAATTACTACTCAGCCCTAACTCTAAAACTAATTACTACTCAGCCCTAACTCTAAAACTAATTACTACTCAGCCCTAACTCTAAAAACTAATACTACTCAGCCCTAACTCTAAAACTAATTACTACTCAGCCCTAACTCTAAAACTAATTACTACTCAGCCCTAACTCTAAAAACTAATTACTACTCAGCCCTAACTCTAAAACTAATTACTCAGCCCTAACTCTAAAACTAATTACTACTCAGCCCTAACTCTAAAACTAATTACTACTCAGCCCTAACTCTAATAAAATTCACTATTCAGCCCTAACTGGGGAGTAACTAGACCAAATTTAAACCTAACCTAACCTACTTCACGTGATTTGGCCTAATTCGGTTTTGCTCTAGCATGTCGGTGATTGGCCATATAAGCCCCTACGAAGACAATGGGGAGGACTTCGAAGCTTATGCCACTAGGGTGAGGTTGTTTTTCGAGGCAAATTCCATTCCGGATGCTAAGAAAGTACCTACCTTTTTAACTATAATAGGCCCTAAAACGTTTGGTTTAGTTATGGACCTAGTTTCTCCTAAAGCACCGGAAACTTGCACCTATAATGAATTGGTACAGGCCCTAACCGATCACTACAAACCCCGAGTAGTTCTCATCTATGAACGTTTCAAATTTTATTCAAGGCATCAGACGGGAAATGAAAGCATTGCAGAGTTTTTTGCAGGAATAAAAAGCCATAGCCGTACGTGTAAATTTGGGGACAAATTAGATGAAATGCTAAGAGATAGGTTTGTAATGGGTCTCAAAGAGGAGTCTACCCAGAGAGCCCTATTAGCCATACAGGACCTAACTTTTAGTCAGGCTGTAGAAATAGCTACGGCTAGAGAAGCAGCTGCTAAAGATGTTAGAGCTTTTGGAAATCATAGTAGTAAAGCCCAACACGTAAATAGCTTTAAATCTTCGAGGCCTGGCAGACCTAACGAGCCTACTAGACAGGCAAATAAAAGGTATGAGGCGAATACGACTAAGCCTACTAATTCTACTAAGCCTTCCAAGCCATGTACAGGGTGTGGAAAACACCATTGGAAGAAAGATTGCCCTTTTAAAGAAGCAGTTTGCCGAAACTGTAGTAAAATAGGCCACATAGCTAAAGTGTGTTTTTCAAAGAAAACAAAGGGTGAAAATTCTAATTTTAACATTTCTAGTATAAATCCTCAAAAGGGAAATACTTCGAACATGGAGTGGAGTACCTATTCTATGAGCAGCAAAGTGGGAAAAATACAGGCCCATATATTGTAGAGGTAGGCCTAAATGGAATTACAGTTCCTCTAGAATTGGATACGGGTGCTGCCCGGACGGTCATGTCCAAGGTAGTTTTTGATAAGATTTTCAAAAACACCTAAACTACATGCATCTAAAACGATTTTAAAAAAATATGGAGACATACAAATACCTATTTGTGGAGAAGCATACGTCACAGTTACACTCAACCAGAAAACTTTGTCTCACCTTAACCCTTTTAGTGGTGGATGAGCAAGGGCCTACTCTACTAGGCCGTGATTGGATTGATGCTTTGAAAATGCCAATTGACAAAATCTTGCCAAGGGGTCAGGTGCAGATGTGCATACACTCTCATATCCATCTGACATAGACTCATTGTTAAGGGAGTTTTCTTCTATTTTTGGGCCTGAAGTAGGCAACCTAAAGGGCCATCAGGTCTGCATAGAAGTAGACCCTAATGTAACTCCGAAATTTTGTAAGGCTCGTTCAATTGCGCATGCACTGCGGGAGAAGGTGGATTTAGAAATTGACAGGCTGCTAAAAGATAAAATTATTGAACCAGTCACACACGCTAAGTGGGCTGCCCCAGTAGTTCCTGTACTAAAACCGGACAAGTCCGTGCGGTTATGTGGGGATTACCGTTTAACAGCAAATAGAGCCGTCCTTCTAGATTGCTATCCTATACCAAGCCTGATGAATTATTTAGCTCTCTTGCTGGGGGTAAATATTTCACAAAACTCGATATGTCCCAAGCCTATGCTCAACTAAGTTTAGATGAAAACTCTAAAGAATTAACTATCATAAATACGCACCGAGGCCTATATAAGTACAATAGGCTATGCTATGGAATAGCATCGGCTCCGGTATTTTTCAGAGGACAATGGACCAAGTTCTAGGTCACATTCCAGGGTACTTTGCTTTCTAGATGATGTCCTCATTTCAGGTTCGACTAAAAAAGAACACCTAACTAGATTAACCACGGTTCTAAAAAGACTCCGGGATGCTGGACTTAAGCTAGAGAGAGAAAAGTGTTCATGGGTCACTAACGAGGTTTCATATTTAGGGTTCCGCATAGATGCCTCAGGCATTCATCCAACGGTGGATAAACTAGAAGCAATAGAAAAGGCACCACCTCCACAAAACATCACACAGTTACAAGCTTATTTAGGTCTCCAAACTTTTATAGGAAATTTTTGCCTAATGCATCGACTTTCCTTGAACCCTAAATAAGCTATTACGATCTGGGGAACAGTGGAGATGGGAGAAAACTCAAAAGGAAGCATTTGAGGCTTCCAAGGACGTACTACTAAAGTCCACTCTCCTAGTGCATTATGATCCTAAACTTCCTCTCGTAGTTTCAGCAGACAGCAGTTCTTATGGAATTGGGGCAGTGTTATCTCACCACATTGATGGTGTAGATAGGCCTATCTGTTTTGCTTCTAGAACACTAACTGAGACGGAAAGACGATATGCACAAGTGGAACGTGAAGCATTAGCCTTAGTATTTGCAGTAAAAAAATTTCATTTCTATCTATGGGGTCATGAATTTAAACTAATTACTGACCATAAGCCTCTTTTAGGTTTATTTTCACCTAATAAAAATATTCCAGTTATGGCCTCAGGTAGGATTCAACGATGGGCACTGATTCTACAAGCCTATAAATTTGACTTAGTACATCGGTCAGGTAAACTTCTAGGTACGGCTGATGCGCTAAGTAGGTTGCCCTTAGAAAATCCAAATGATTGTGTACCTATACCTACAGAATGGGGTTCACTTGGTGGAGTTTTTGGAATCCACTCCAGTATCTGCAGTACAAATAGAGCAGTGGACAAAATCAGACCCTATTCTGTCTAGGGTCATCCATTTCTGCTCAGTTGGTTGGCCTACTAAGGTTGAGAGTGAATTACAGCCTTTTTATCAGCGTCAGTCTGGCCTCTCTATTCAAAATGGCTGTCTCTATGGGGCCACAGAGTGATTATTCCAAATAAAGGCAGGTCGAATTTATGAAGGAACTTCACGCTGAACACATGGGCGCAACAAAAATGAAAGAGCTGGCGAGAGCTTATTTCTGGTGGCCTGGTTTAGATGGAGAACTCGAATCATTGGTTCGTTCCTGTCAAAGCTGCCTAGAGAACAGAGATCTCCCAAGGAAAAGTCCACTTCATCCTTGGGAATGGCCTACTATACCGTGGCATAGGATCCATGTTGACTATGCAGGTCCTATAAAATAATACTTATTTCCTAGTCATTGTGGACGCCTACTCTAAGTGGGTGGAAATTTTCCAACCACTTCCACGACTTCGGGTGTTACTATTCGCTTACTCCGTTCAGTTTTCGCTCGATGGGGTTTACCCGTAGTCCTGGTTTCCGACAATGGTACTTGTTTTACCAGTGAGGAATTTCGTTCCTTCGTCCACCTAAATGGCATTAGACATGTCCGGTCTAGTGTTTTCCACCCGTCTACTAACGGTCTCGCGGAAAACATGGTCCGTACTTTCAAGTCGGCCTTGCGTCATTCTCGTGGGGAGGAAATGCAAGTGGTGTTGGATAAATTTTTGTTTAAATATCGAATAACACCACACACCACGACGGGGGTGTCTCCCTCTAAACTTCTGATTGGCCGGGGAATTCGTTCAGTTTTCGATTTGTTACGTCCAAACGAAACGTTACAACAACGAGTTTTACGCCATCAGGAAAAACAGAAGTTGTACCACGACACTAAAAGAGGGAGAGTTCTAGAAGCGAAACCTAATGATCCAGTTGTGATTCGCAACTATGGGGCTGGACCAAAATGGGTTCCTGCAACTGTGCAGGAGAGAACGGGCCCTGTTTCCTTCAAGTGCCAACTAGAAGATGGTCGTTCTATTAAACGCCATCAGGACCAGATATGGGAACGTGAAGTGCAGAAGGACCAGAGTCTTCCGGAAGAGAGAACTGATCCTCCGGAAAATGGTTCAACTTGCCCGCCTATACAGGTTGCACCTAATCCTACTACATCAACCCCGCTCCGCAGGTCGTCTAGGGTCCCTCATCCCCTGACAGACTAAACTTGTAGGGGAGGAGTGAGGTGACGTGTATGTATATATATGTATATAGTCTAAAAGTCACTAAAGGGTAAATATCACTAAATCTAAGCTGAATGGCAAGAGCAAGTCATAAACGAACCAACGCGGCTGTTCGTATTGCTTTGGTCTGGCCTAGACATGTTTTTTCCTATCTGACCTAATCTTTGGTGCTGAGTATAATTAGGTGATGTTTCTAAGGTGACAAATCGGGTAGGAAGTTGTTCGTACTTAAGTATAGTTAGGGTAATGTCTATAGCTTCTAAATTGGTAATGTAAGAGAGAGTTAGGTAGGCTGTTTGTGGGACACAGGAATAAAACGGTAGGCTTCAAGGAATACCTAATTCAACGCACCGGTAAGTGCTTTGATTGTTTGCTAGAACCTAAGTAACCTAACTGGGGTGTCTACCCACGCTATCACAGTAATAATTGAGTTCTGGCAGTATTCTATATGCCACCTCTTCCATAAACTGATCTTGTAGTTCTCAAGGTACTTGAACCTTCTGGTTAACTCTCTTGAGTGCTTGGATAGGCTGTAAGTCTTCTGGTAAACTGGGCTTGATGTTAATCGTTTACCCAAAGAAAAATGATTTGGTGTCAATGGCTCTGCATCCTGCATACTGTTATAACAAAGGGATAGGCCTACTGTTCACCATTGCTTCTACTTCACACAAAACAGTGCAGAATTCTTCTTTGCTCAAATGAGCATTAGCTAAAAGTTTCTTTAATGGACACTTTACACTTCTCACTAGCCTTTCCCAAAATCCTCCCCACCATGGTGCTCTCTCAACAATAAACTCCCACTGTGCCCCATGGCGTGAAAAGTAATGCTATCAAAACTAAGGAGAACATATAGAGGCTTTATTCAACTTAATAATCAAACATATGATAAAATATATAATCTGAAACAGAAGAAAACACAAAAGAACACAATAATAATAACATATTATAGCGACAAGGAACAGCAAGAATAATATATCATTCTCCCCAGCCTTTCAAACAATAGCATAACCCAGACTGGCTAGATTAACTTTAGAAGTTACAGTACATAATCTCGTAGATAAGAAGGCTGGCGTGTGAGGCGTGACGAGCGACGAGGAGGTTGTGAAGGAGGTAGCTGAGATGGTTCCAAATCCTCGTGATTCTCTCCAAGGTCTAGTGGTGCCTGCTGCTCAGCTCCTTCATCCTCACAATGTCTGATTACGCTTTGATCCAAATTAGATGAACTAGTGGACTCATCACCAATTGTGTCTTGATGGGTTTCCCCGCTGGAGTCGTCAGTTTTAGGAGCAAGATGGCGTAGGGATACAGTAGTTTCTCGTCCATCTGGTAGTCTAACATTCGCATATTGAGGATTCACATCAATTACTTCCACTTCATCAACTAGGGGTTCATATTTGCCATGACGTGCTTGGCGTCTAAGGAAAACAGTGTTGTGAGTAGTTAACCAGAAAGGTATTGCCTGACCATTGGCAGATTTTCTCTGATAGCCAAACATCCGTTCGTGGGGAGTGGTATTGGTGGTTGTTACCAGTAGCGATCGTATGCAGAGGAGAGCATCCTCAAGTACATCTTCCCAATGTGTCGATGGGATGTTTTTGGATCTGAGCGCCAACATCACTGTTCTCCATATGACTCCATTATATCGCTCAACTTGCCCGTTGCCCTGCGGGTTATAAGCTGTTGTTCGACTAGTAGCAACTCCTCGTTTGTGCAGGAACTACTTTAGTTTTTCCGACATGAATGACGCCCCTCGGTCAGAGTGGATATAGGCAGGCATACCAAAGACAGAAAGAGAGCACAGATGTTTGATCACAGTCGCGGAGGTAAGGTCAGCGCATGGGAAGGCAAACGGAAACCTTGAGTACTCATCGGTCAACAAGTAACGGTTTCGTGTCTTCGAAGGGAGTGGTCCCTTAAAATCCACGTTTAACCTTTCAAAAGGTTGTGTGGCCTTTATAAGAGTACTTGGGTTTGATTTGAAGAACTGTGGTTTGAGCTCAAGACAAATAGGGTAAGAAGCGGTCATCGTCTTTATGTCGTTGATGGAATATGGTAAGTTCTTGTTACGGACGAAATGAATCATTCTTGTAACACCGGGATGACACAGATCGTTGTGAAGCACCTGAAGATTATTGATAGTAGATACAGCGCTGCATACACGCGAGAAGGCATCAGCTGTTACATTTTCTTTGCCTGGCCGATAAACAATATCATAGCTGAAGCACGATAACTCCATTCGCCAACGGGTGAACTTCTCGTTTCTTATTTTGCTTGAAGTTTTTGGATTGAACATAAATGAGACTGATCTCTGAGTATCTTAGAGAGCTTTTCACACTTACAGGACGAGTCTTCCTTGTTCATTGTGATGAAGTTTAGGAAAACCCCAAATATGTCCCTCACATCATCTAATGTTTTGAATCTCTCATTTATTGAACCGATGGCACAATCCACCATCACATTGAAAAATTTGACTTCCAGCCTCTTTAAGACTTCTGTATATGGTTCGTCAGGAGCTTCGTAAGCAAAGTGCTTTTTATGGATCTGAGCCTCTTCTCCTTCAGCACAGCCTCCACATTCATTCCCTCACATATGTCCCTAGCTACGGCTTGTGCTGCAACAAAACCTGTGTTTCTGTAGCTGGTGAGTCTTTTGTTTTTGTGAGGAGTTGACTGCGCCACATCAAACTGCATTGTAGGAGACTGCAGAAGTTTGCTCACATGGTTAACTGCATGAGAAATGTCATACCATACTACTGTGCAAATCTGAAAGCGATAAGACCCTACCTCCTCTGCAAGTGCTTGGCTTCAGTCCTGGATATGGCATCTGTGGCATTGTTTCTGACTTCCAACAGGGCCTCTCTGATGTTGTGGCTCTGGTATCGCACAGCTTCAATGCTCTTAAGCCGGCTCTCCCACCTGGTTTCACTCCAAGACTTGAGTGTTATGTTCACGTGCTTCTTTAGGATTGTCCATCTCTGTGTAGCTGCTGCAAAAAGGTTGTACAATTTTTGTACGTTGCCAAAGAAGCTGATGGCATCTGTGGAAGCTTTAGCTGCATCAGCCACTACAAAATTCAGTGTGTGAGCCCCACATGGAACATAGGGTGCACGACAGTTCTTCTCTAATAACCTTGCCTGGACACCTTTGTTCTTGCCTTTCATGTTCGCTCCGTTGTCATATGACTGTCCTCTGCAGTCATCAAAGTGAATATTCAGTTCATCTAGTCTCTTCAGAATTAGAACTGATAAACACAGGCCTGTACTTTCTGAAGCCTCAAGAAAGCCCAAGAAGTATTCTTTTATTTCTGGTACTTCACCCATTTTAACAGTTCTGATAATAATCGACATCTGTTCTTGGTGGCTTATGTCTGGAGTGCAGTCTAAAATGAGTGAGTAATATTTACCTTGTTTTATTTCTGCAACAATGGCATCCAAGATCTTCCCACTACTGGACCCAATGAGCTCATTTTGAATGATGTTTCCTAGGTAACTTGAATGACTATATTGGCCACTTTCGACTCTGCTGATGTATTGTTTCATCACTGGATCAAATTTGGCAAGCAGCTCAACCTCCTTCAAGAAGTTGGCATTATTTTCTTCTTTTTTCGTTTTACAGCTCCTGATGGATAATGTCGTTTCATTTTCCAAGATGCACGAAGTCACATCTAGTTAACCACAACTAATCTGCTAAATAATAATAATAATGATCTACAGATCTACAGAAGCTAAGGCTCGTAAACAGTTATTTCATCTAAAATAGTCTCGCTACTAAATGGAACGATATCGTCAACGTCGGGGACATTATTTACGTCTTCAACAGTAAAAACTGTCGCAAAAAAGTTATTGAAAATACCCGCCATCGCCTGAGCGTCAGAAGCCAAAGCGCCATTTACATCCACTAGAGGGCCATGTTATCTTTTACCGGCTTACGATTATTTACGTATTCAAAAACTTTTTTGGATTATGTTTACTATCCGCAGCTATAAGTATCTCTAAATTACGCTTAGCATTCCTAACTGATCTTTTAACCTGACGTCTAAGCTCGATATATCTATTAAAGTTAGCTGCCGTGCCATTGCGCTTACTAAGTCTATACGCTCTATTACGCTCTATTATAAACTCTCCTATTTCCCTACTCCACCACTTCGGCTACCACGATTTCTAACGCGCTTGGGCCTACGAGAATAATAAACTCCCTTTCAATATTCCTAAAACTTTCTTTAAACGCCACCCAACGCAAATTTGTGTCATACCCATAAATAATTTATCCCAGTCCACTACTCTCATCCTATCTGCAAAACTATCAAAATTAGCCCTACGAAAATCAGGGACTTCCACTACATTACTATCCTGAGTGTTTCTATCAATAACTTAAACCTAAGAATTTGATGATCGCTACATCCTAAACTCTCGCCTACTTCTAAACCTTCGACTATATTCTCGCCGTTCGTCATCACTAAATCTAAGATATTATCACCGCGCGTTGGTTCGGTAACTATCTGTCGTAAAAAGTTATCGTCCATAAACTCAACCAGTCTCAAACCCTCTTCATTACCCGTAAAATTCTCGTAATTAACATTAGGGCAGTTAAAGTCTCCGACAATTATACTATTCCGATTGTCAATAAAATTACCAAGAAGTGAGTAAAATCTAGTATCTATATCGAGGGGTTGAACGGGAGGTCTATAAACAACAACAAAATTAAAACTAATACTACGCGCCCTAACTTCAACACAGATCGCATTAATTGCTGCCGGAAAATCTAACAACCTCGATAGCCCTAAGGGAATTACGAATGTACAGCAAAACGACCGCCTCCAAATCTATGTAACCTATCATTAGTAAAGAGTTTAAAACCCGGTATATCAAGTTCCCCCAACAAGTCCCGAGTCACGGTATTTAACCAAGTTTCAGTGATAGCAACTATATCATAGTTGCCGGAATAAATTACCGCCTTAAATTCATTTAATTTATTTCTAATACTACGCGCGTTGCAATAAAAGACGTTTAAGTTATTTTTTACCACGGGCCCGCGTTTTAAACTATTTATCACGTCGGGCCCGCGTTTCCCGGACCCACAACGTTTAAAGAAGGCTTCGACCTATACAGCTTTCGAACGTTTTCGTCTATTAACCTACCTAGCCTAGCATTACCCATTTCATTAAAATGCACCCCATCTTTTATAAAAAGGCTAGGATCATTGAATTCGGACCACAGCTTTACGAAGGGTACACTTTCCTCAGCACAAATCTCTTCTAATTTGTTATTCAAAAATATTGTTTTGGACGTAATTCTAAGACCCAACCCGTGCCTAGGGGTAATACCTAGAACTAAAGACCTATCTGACCTCGCCTTCAGGGACCTAATTAACCCCCTATATATCTCCAAAAGGTCAGGCACTCTCGTATCGGGCCTATACGAGTCGTTGCCTCCTACCATCGTCACCAACATTGAGTGATGGGAAGCAACGTCAACCGTATCCATTTCGTCTCTAACTCTGTCAACCCGGGCCCCTGGGAGACAGACCCTCCTCCTATTGGTTGGATTCCGTTTAACGAACTCTTTGTCCATGTGGCGCACTAAAGAGTCCCCAAAATAGTTTCCCCCTCATTCACGTCCCTTTCCAAATGGGCGAAAGGGTTCGAAACCTCGATAGGGGGGGATTCCTATCACCTAATGTACGCGGCCTAGCTCCACCCTTAACCTCTCTAAATCCCTCGCTATCTACTACTCTCGGACTAACCTTAACCTCTTCCTCAACTCTATCTAACCTTCCCAACAAGCTACCTAAACTAGAAAACTAAGTTACGCACCTCACCCTTCCAAATTACTAACGTCTTCAACGTTAGTATTGGTTCGGCTTCCGTCAACCGTAGCCCTAACCCTGCCCTCATCAAGCGTTGCAAGTCTATCCGCTACCTCACGTACAATGCGTTTTATGTCAACTAATTCCTCCATAACTCGCAAAAGAAACAAACTGATCTATCGGTAATCGCCACTGGACCGCCGTTATAATCCTTAAATTCCGAATACCACCGGTTAACCCTACACCTAACACACGACGCTTTCTGCGACGGCATCGCGGAGTTAAAAATTTAAACCGTCACAGGTATAAGTTAAATTAAGCCGGCATGCTATGAAAACTTCTAAATCGCTAAAAACCACTAATTCAATTACTTAACTATAACAACGTAAATTTAAACGCAAGTATATAAAATTCAAAACTATCCAAAAGTAAAATTCTCAGCAATATATAAAAGTAGATGCAAAATCAGAGAGCTCAGGAAATGCGTCCGCTCAGTACAGAGTCTGGCTGACGAATGATAATAATGATGATGATAATGATAATGATAATGATAATAATAATAATAATTGTTATAATTGTAACGTTAATCAAATACATTCAAATAAATAATCAGACCATTTAGGTTTTAACCAACAAAATTCACATCTGAAAAAGATGAGAAAAGAATTAATAAACTTGAAAACATAATGAAAATAATCTTAGGTTTTAAAGTGTTACAAAATCTCTTAATAATTAGTAAATTAGTGAAATAATGTTTTACAATACTAGAAAAAATTAGCATTTAGGAAAGTATAAGCATATAGTAAGAATGAAGTTAAATAATATAGAAATAAGATCTCACAATAGTTATTTACACATAACGACCAAAACGTTTCGTTTGTCTCCGTTTTATCACATTTGTCTCATACAAAAACTTTAATTAATAATAATAATAATAATAATAATAATAATAATAACTTCAGCTATATTCCTATTCTTGCCCACTGAGCTATGACCTGGGAGCCTGTCTATGGGCCCCCTAGTAGCAGCGGGGCCCTAAGCGGCCGCTTAGTCTGCTTATGCCAGGAAATGGCCAGGAAACGGCGGCTAAAAACTGGGAGAACCATTGACCAAACTGAAATGTTATTAATGGAGGTAGAGCGAAGACGCTGGCGAGAAGTTCTCACACGTCTTGTAAGTATAATCCAATCACTGGCAGAGAGAAACCTTGCTTTCAGGGGTCTTCTTCTACATTGTACAATCGAGACAATGACAACTTCTTGAAGGAGGTTGAGCTGCTTGCCAAATTTGATCCAGTGATGAAACAACACATCAGCAGGGTCGAAAGTGGCCAATATAGTCATTCAAGTTACTTAGGAAACATCATTCAAAATGAGCTCATTGGGTCCATTAGTGGGAAGATCTTGGATGCCATTGTTGCAGAAATAAAACAAGGTAAATATTACTTACTCATTTTAGACTGCACTCCAGACATAAGCCACCAAGAACAGATGTCGATTATTATCAGAACTGTTAAAATGGGTGAAGTACCAGAAATAAAAATACTTCTTGGGCTTTCTTGAGGCTTCAGAAAGTACAGGCCTGGGTTTATCAGTTCTGATTCTGAAGAGACTAGATGAACTGAATATTCACTTGATGACTGCAGAGGACAGTCATATGACAACGGAGCGAACATGAAGGGCAAGAACAAAGGTGTTCAGGCAAGGTTATTAGAGAAGAACTGTCGTGCACTCTATGTTCCATGTGGGGGCTCACACTCTGAATCTTGTAGTGGCTGATGCAGCTAAAGCTTCCACAGATGCCATCAGCTTCTTTGGCAACGTACAAAAATTGTACAACCTTTTTGCAGCAGCTACACAGAGATGGACAATCCTAAAGAAGCACGTGAACATAACACTCAAGTCTTGGAGTGAAACCAGGTGGGAGAGCCGGCTTAAGAGCATTGAAGCTGTGCGATACCAGAGCCACAACATCAGAGAGGCCCTGTTGGAAGTCAGAAACAATGCCACAGATGCCATAGCCAGGACTGAAGCACAAGCACTTGCAGAGGAGGTAGGGTCTTATCGCTTTCAGATTTGCACAGTAGTACGGTATGACATTCTTCATGCAGTTAACCATGTGAGAAAACTTCTGCAGTCTCCTACAGTGCAGTTTGATGTGGCAGTCAACCTCCTCACAAAAACAAAAGACTCACTCACCAGCTACAGAAACAGGTTTTGTTGCAGCACAAGTCGTAGCTAGATACATATGTGAGGAAATCAGTGGCGGACCTACATTTTTGGGACCCTGAAGCTTGAACTGTTATGGGGGCCCCTTCGTCATCAGAGGGGACTCGTTAGGATAAAGAGGTGAAAATCTGATTTTTGGTGTCAAAATGCACAAGCGAGACGAGTGCAGCCTGAATTGAGAATTCAGATGTCTTTTTATGGTTCCGATTGGCTCTAGCCTAAGGGCTGAGCTATAGAACTATTAAGCCGTGCACCAACGAAGGATTCGAGGATCCAGCTGCCAAAATGTAGACTATGAATAGATTCTGGCGAGCTCAGCGAGCCCATACAGCTGGGGGTTCGGGCGCTGCAAACCCCCGAGAAAATTTTGAAATTTGACCAATTACACGGGCATTTTGAGGCCATATGAAATGGGTATTAGAGCATATTCTAAGGTCAATATTAAGTACTTCAACCCATTGGCTTATGATTCCATCACTAAAATAGCCTTATTTTAATAACAAATACTTAAAAAAACTCCATTGATTTTGTTGAAAAATTCACTCATTAAAAAAAAAGTTGCTTCAGGGCCCCTCCTGGATTAGGGGCCCTGAAGCTTAAGCTTCATTAGTTTCATAGTAGATCCGCCACTGGAAGAAATGAATGTGGAGGCTGTGCTGAAGGAGAAGAGGCTCAGATCCACAAAAAAGCACTTTGCTTACGAAGCTCCTGACAAACCATCAGAGCTGGGCACCGCAAACTCAAAATCACTTCCGCAATCGCAAATCCGCAAACTCAAACCTTACCTTCCGCAACCGCAAATCCGCAAACTGCTTGCCATTTTTGGTGCCGCAAACGCAAATCCGCAAACGCAAACCATATTTCCAATTTTTACAGTGCTGGGCACTTCCGCAAACCGCAAGTTCCGCAATCGCAATTTTAACTATAAAAAGTATCCAAAACATTAAAGAGGTATAAAAAGTTTTTATATCTTTTTAATGTTTAATGTTTAGCCTTATTTTATTAAAAACAAGGCTAAAAATTTATTACAATAAATCACTATTGTAGAAGAAATAAAAATACTACATATATTGATATATTATATTGAACAAAACACCTCCTGCCACGGGCGGCGGAGTGGCGGGAAGATGACGCGCTGCCTGCCAGCCAATTGGCGGCCAGTGACAGCAGCGTCACAGCACTAGCGGGCTTGGCCAGTGGCCACGTGGGAAATTTGCGGAAAGATTTGCGTTTGCGGTCTTAGTTCCGCAACGCAAATTCACTAATTTGCGATGACTTTGCCGCAAACGCAAATCCGCAAACGAAAAACATACTTCCGCAATTGCGGAAGTGTTTGCGGGAGTGCCCAGCTCTGCAAACCATTTACGGAAGCCTTAAAGAGGCTGGAAGTCAAATTTTTCAATGTGGTGGTGGATTGTGCTATCGGGTCAATAAATGAGAGATTCAAAACATTAGATGATGTGAAGGACATATTTGGGGTTTTCCTAAACTTCACCACAATGAACAAGGAAGACTCGTCCTGCAAGTGTGAAAAGCTCTCTAAGATACTGAGCTCTGGAGCTGACTCTGACACGGATGGAAGAGAACTGGCCCTCGAAATTAAGAACTTGCCGACTTTACCTTCACACAACATGACTGCATTGGAGCTTCTCTCCTTCATTCATCAGAAGCAACTAGGGGAACTATACCCCAATCTCTGGGTTGCACTAAGAATTTCCTGCACTCTACCTGTGACAGTAGCGTCAGCCGAGAGGAGCTTCTCCAAGATGAAGCTAATCAAGAACTACCTCAGATCATCAATGGGGCAGGATCGCCTCAGTGGCCTTGGCATCATAAGCATCAACCAGGATGTTGGCAGGGAGATTTCATATGATGATGTTATTAATGATTTCGCCCAGAAAAAATCTCGGAGGCAAAAATTTTGAAGATACAAACTGTTCTGTATAACTGTTAGGTTTTACACGACTGTATCGTAGTTAGTAATTGTTTGGTAGTTGATAATTGCATTATTTTTTTATACATATTTCTGTCATTTATTCTAAATAATGTATAAGCTAATTTCACTAGGGAACAACATTTTTGTTTCTTGAAAACTATTTCGTGTTTCTTATAGAACTTTTGATGCTGATTCCAAATATGGTTTCAGAATTCTTCTATCACCCATAGTTTTCGAGAAAATAATATTCCCATTTACTCAGAGTTTTCCCCAAATATTAGTTAAAATTAAGTGTACTAATTTAGTTTTACCTTCTTTTTTTCCAGGTTAACTATATTTAATAGTATTTTTTTGCATTAAAAAAATATAGCTATTTAAACAAACAGATTTTTAATAAAAAAAAAGAATTGTTTTTCAAGTTTTGCTCAAATTTTAAAAATTTTTATAATAGAAAAAATTGGTTTTTCATTCCAAAAAGTTTTCCGTGATTTCAATAATTTTCCGCCAGCATGAATCGAAACTGTATCAATCCTAGAGATACATTTTGCTACGTATGTGGAGAACTGACCATAATGGCACAGAGGAAGACGATGACCCCACTCGTGAAGAAGGCTTACGAACTTTATTTTGGATGTAAGGTAGGCGACCAAGACAAATCCTGGGCACCTCATATCTCATGCATTTCCTGTGCCGTCACTCTTAGGGGTTGGATTAAAGGTACCCGCAAATCTATGCCATTTGCCATACCAATGATTTGGAGAGAGCCCAAGGATCACCTAACGGATTGCTATTTTGTATGACTAACGTTTCAGGATTCTCTGCCAAAAATAAACATAAAATTCAATACCCAAATCTTGCATCTGCCATGAGACCAGTACTACATGACGATGATAACCCAATTCCAACTCCCCCAAAGTCATGGACACTGGATGAAGAGTCTGAAGTTGAACCAATGGAAATTGATGACACTAAAGATACAGACTTTCAGCAACCTGAATCAAATAAACCACGTATGATAACGCAGGTTATGCTGAATGATCTCGTGAGAGATTTGGACCTTCTGAAAAAGAAAGCGGAATTATTGGGCTCCAGGTTACGTGAATGGAATTGCTGGCAAAAGATACAAGCATATCGGCGTTCCGCACTCGCCAAAAAGATCTGATGCAGTATTTCTCCTCGTCAGGTAGTTTATGCTACTGTAATAATGTAAATGGACTGCTGTTAGCTCTCGGTCATGAGCACAAATCTGAAGATTGGCGTTTATTTATTGACTCTTCGAAGCTAAGCCCCAAGGTTGTACTACTTCACAATGGAAATAAATACCCTTCCATTCCTGTAGGGCACGCTGTCCACATGAAGGAATCTTACGAAAATATGAAACTCATCCTTCAGCAGATTAATTATGACCAGTTTCGCTGGTATATATGTGGGGATATAGGTTATTCGGATGTAATATGTCATTAAAAATCCATTTCTTGCACTCCCATTTAGATTTCTTCCCTGAAAACCTCGGCGACGTAAGCGATGAGCATGGAGAAAGGTTCCACCAAGATATAGCCAGAGCTGGGCAATAAATACATTGAATGTATTTAAATACTAAATACATGGGAGAAATGTATTTAAATACTAAATACTAAATACAAAATACATCAATTGTATTAAAATACATTTGTAAATACATTTTAAATACATACAAATTTGCTTATTGAAGCCATGACACGCACACGATAAAGAAATCAACCGCTTTCGACTAAGAGTGGCACACAACTGATTGAACTGACACGTTGAAACATGAACCATGCTGTACTACACTGTCGACGCGTCGTACTGTGCTAGTACAGAACGTGTATTAAACCAGTAAAAGTATTTACATTTTTATATTTTGAGTATTTAAATACATTGTATTTAAATACTCATTAAAGTATTTAAATACTATATTTAAATACATGAAAACAATGTATTTATAAATACAGTTCTAAATACACAAATGTATTTAAATACATATTTAAATACTGCCCAGCTCTGGATACAGCTACTATGGAGAAACGCTACCAAGGGAGGTGGGATCCGGCAATGTTAGCTGATTACTGCTGGACATTGATGCGAGAAGCTCCTAATGAAAACTACAAGAGAAAATCAGTGACAAAGAAGTTTTAAGAAGAATATTTTAAATGCCAATCTGCCACTAATATAATTTTTATGAAGTATTTTTACTAACTTCTATACACTTTTTGAATAAATATTAAAATACAAATTTCTCAGTAACCTTGGGTTAGTGATGTAGGTCACATCCGCATCCGCATAACATCCGCACGTTTTCTCGCATCCGCACTTTGGACTGCGGATGTCGTGCAGATGTGGACCGTTGAGATAAAACGTCATTAATAAGCGGAAATTATCAAATTCTACTATATTAATAGAACTAGTTCATTGTGCGCAAAAGTGATGCAAGCGACAAGACGAGAGGCTGTTCTTGTATGAAGTTACTCTCTTGCAACCTACTTAGATCCACGTTACAAAGCTAAGTTATTTTCACCAGTACATTAGAACGAGTTAAATCATCACTTGGCAAAGCAGTTGAAGAGCTTCAATCTCTTGAATCTGTCGCTTCGCCACCCACCAAAAGAATAAAAGTTTCAGTGACAGAACCAACACCTTCAACAAGCAAATCTATCACAGAATCTGTCTCTCAGTTTCTTGAGTCAAGCAGCAATGACGAGACCTACGCGATGTCAAAAGATGTAGTAAAAATGATCGAGAGCTATCACCAAGAAAAACGCCTGGCTGCATGTGACAATCCTATTAGTTGGTGGAAAAATACGCAGAATATCTATCCATACTTGAGTAAACTTGCAAGGAAACATTTAGCCTGTCCTCCAACAAACGTACCAAGCGAGAGATTATTTAGCAGTGCTGGATTAATATATGATGAAAAGAGAAACAGACTGGCAGCAGAAAAGGCAGAAAAATTAATGTTCCTTAAGCATAACCTTCCTATAATTAAGTTTGAACATTAAACGATGAACATCTTTGTTACTTTATTTTAATTACTCATTTATAAATATGCCTAATAAAACTTTAAACTTAATATAAATAGTTATCAAGCTAATTAAAGATCTCTTTCTATAAGGGTGGAGGTTGGGGAAAGAGGTCGGTGGGGTGCATTTGAGTTGGGTTCACGTCCCGCATCCTGGTAACACAATTATGGTTTCTAATTGTGGCTGAAACTCAACAAAATATAACGAATTTATTTGCAGACGAATTCACTAATTGATTTCTATATTAGTTAGATGCTTGATATTATTTTATATGTTCAGAGAAAAGTACAGCAATTATTGTACAATTAATCAATTATACTACATTATAGCTACAGCTCTCTCTATATAATAACTTATTATATACGTTAAACACAACAAATCTCGAATATATCCTAAAAAATAACGAAAATGTAGACATCCGCATCCGCATCCGCGGATGTGAAAAAAATGACATCCGCTACATCACTACCTTGGGTGATAGAGAAATTCTACGGGTATATTCGGAATCAGCGTAAAAACTCCTATAAGACCGACCTATTCACGTCCAAGAAACAAAACAAAAGTTAAAATTTGTTCCCGTGTTTTCAGGAATTTCATGGAAATTATTTTTTCTGTTTGTCTTCTGAAAGTACATATTTGTTGTTTTGGACATAAATGTTTCATTAAAATTGTTTCATAATTGTTTTTTTATTAACACAGCCATTTTTTGTATGTGTGTGCTGAGGTGATGTAGTAAGGCGTGAGTTGGTGGATGGAGGGGTGGGGCCTCAAATGGGTATACTGCTTAGGGTTCCCTAATAGCTAGAAACGGCCGTGCTCTTGTGGCATCATTTTTTTGGGGGCGCTGCGCGTCCTTCCTACTCTTTTGTTGAATGCGGCACTTACAGGGTGTGGTCTTATAGAGAGTCAGCAACCCTGAGGTACGACCTAATAGGACCTCCAAGTCCGTAAGTTTTTAATCTAGCTTAACTTGGGCTGCAGGCTAAACTGGCCCTTCAGAGCTTGGCCGTTCACGGCTCAGCTGGGATTCTGAACCCAATAAAAAAAATAAATAAAAATAACATGGTCCTTCGGAACCGGATTCTAGCCCACGACTGAGTCAGTAACTATTTTCCGGAAAAGTTCTGATTGTGCAAATTGTAGCCCAAGTTAGGCCTGGACGGGTTGAGCATAATTGAGTTAAGGTCCTAGGGTAGAAAGTTTGGTCGCCCAATTGCAAAACTTGGCCGCTCGTCTGTCGTTGTTTTGGGCCTACATTTTTACCGGTTTGGTTAATTTTGGTTTATTATTCGTAGGCGAAGGTTGCAGACTTCAGTGCGCCAGTTACTTGGGTGGAAAATTTGGTATTCTCTACTGGTGGTTGGTCAGTACCCCAACCAAGCAATTCTGTTTATTTGAAAAAAGCAAAATTTGAGTTTGATCAGTTTGGTTAAGTATTTTTGCCAATTCAGCTTATTTGGCATTGAGCCCAATTGTTGTTTGCATTGAAGATGAGTGCAGCTGAATTGAACAAGTTTAAAACAAGGAGAAGCGCCTACAAAGGTCTAATTACAAAGGTCATTACCACTGTAGATTCTGCCATAGAGCAAGAGGGTTTAAGCTTAGTGACTGCGCAGCTTTCCATATTAGAAACTAAAAAGGTTGCTCTAAGCGAAGTAAATGTTAAAATTGAGGCTCTTATAGAAGAGGATGAAATAGAAAATAACATAATTTACTTTGAAGAGATTATTGATGACATAATTAAAGTATGCCACAGAGCAAAAGAGTTTAACAGCTCAGTACAGTTAACAGATCTGCAGTTCAATTACCGAGGCTTGTCCTCAAAACATTTTCTGGGAGTATTCAGGAATGGCAAGGATGGGCAGACAGTTTTCAATCAGCAGTTCATTCTAGTCAAGTGTTGAGTGCGGTGGAGAAGTTTAATTATTTGCAGTCCCTCTTGCGAGGGGAGGCAGCAAAGACAATAGCAGGATTAGCATTAACAGAGGCTAATTATAATGTGGCTTGGGATATATTAAAGAAACGGTTTGGTAAGCCAGAGATCTTAATTAAAAGCCACCTCCGCGAACTTTTAGCTATACCTCCTGTTAATAATCTGAATAGTGTCAAGGAGTTATGGCAGTTATATGATGAATTTGAAGTTAGAACTAGGTCCCTGGACAACTTGGGTGTAGGAATGGAAGGGTATGGTATAATGTTGGTCACTATACTGGAGTCTAAACTGCCTAGCTCAATTTTGCTTGAATTAAGTAAGGACACTATAGAACATGTGTACATACCCCTTCAGCAGATGTTAAGTCTTTTAGGCACAGAATTAGCAAGACGAGAGGGAATTGAGTTTGCACAGTGTGATGTTAAACAAGAGGACAAAGGCAGGCACAGCACCAAAGTTTCTACAAAAAGGAATAGCTCAGGTACAGTGTCAGCTCTACATGCATCCTCTGAGAATAAATTAAAGGGAATCAAGGAATGCATATTTTGCGAAGGCAACCACAAGTCATATAAATGTGAGGTGGCTGAGGCTTTACCTGTTGAGGAGAGAAAGGACAGGGTAACTAAGTCCACAGCATATTTTAAATGTTTTTTGAAAAGTCACAGAACAAGGTTTTGTAAGTTTAAAATTTTGTGCAAAAAATGCCATGGCTGGCATCAGCCATTATTGTGTGAAAACACTCCTAGTAGGCCTACCCGAGAAGTAGAGTCATCAGTGGCACATGCCACTGCTATGGAAGGGAGTAAAAGTAAAAGGAGATTATTGCAAACAGCTGCAGCATTATTAATTGGGAATGATGGAGAAGCTACTGTAAGATTGTTGTTTGATAGTTGTAGCCAGTGTAGCTTTATTAAGACCAGAATTTCCAGAAAATTGAAGTTTAAAGAATTTAAGAGGGAAAATTTAAGAATTTCTGGGTTTTGGGGTTCCGTTCAAAACCGAACCAAAGTTAAGAAGGTAGAAGTTCTGGTTAAGGGGTTATTACCACAAGGTCCCACTATCAAGGTCCAAGCTGTAGAGATTGAGGAACTTTGTGCTCCAGTCACTACTTGTTTAGATATGGCATGTATCCAAGAATTGCAAGTTAAAAGAATTAATTTGAGCAATAATAAGTTTGAAGGAACAGAAGATATTAGTCTTTTGATTGGAGCTGACTATTATTGGGACTTCATCACTGGTAATATTGTCCGCACATCTCGAGGTCCGGTAGCTATTGAAAGTAAGCTAGGCTGGATGCTACATGGTAGCTATTGCAATGAAATGGAGGTTAAAGCTCTTTTTGTTAAGATTGAGAACACCCATGGTTTGGAAAGGTATTTGAAAGCCTTTTGGGAACTTGAATCCATTGGCATAAAGGACAAACAGGAGAAGCAGGCAAGTACAGTGAACAGTGATGTTTTAGAGCAATTTGAAAAAAGGATTGGGTTTAGAGATGGTTGCTATGAAGTTGGCCTCCCCCTTGGAAGGGTTCTTGCAAACCCAGTTCAAACCTTCAGCTCGCTAATAGGAGGTTGGAGACTTCACTGCACAGGCTAAGAAAAAATGAGTTGTTAATTGAATACAATGAGGCCATCCTAAGCTATGTAAGGGAGGGCTAAGCTGAAAACTGAAAAGGTGCAAAGTGAGCTGGTGAGCCAGGAGGCACATTATCTGCCACACTATGCAGTGGTACGGCGAGACAAAACTACCACCAAACTGAGGGAGGGTAGTTTTTGATGGCTCAGCCAAGGACAAAGGTGGTGTGTCCTTGAACGACTGTTTGGATGCTGGGCCAAATTTAAATGCAGATTTATTTTCCTTGTTACTGAGATTCAGGTTTGGTAGAGTAGCATTCACTGCAGATGTGAAGCAAGCCTTTTTGCGGATAAAGTTAAAACCAGAGGACAGAGATGCAGTAAGGTATCTGTGGGTGGATACGAAAGACTTGTTGGAAAATGAACCTAAGGTTCAAGCATATAGAATGAAGTCAGTGTTGTTTGGCCTCAGCTCTAGTCCATTTCTGTTGGCAGCTACTATGCAGTACCATTTTAAGAAATATTCTGAAGTCTATCCTAACACTATTGAACACATAAGGAAAAATTTTTATGTTGATGATTTGCTGTGTTCCGTGGATAATACAGAAATGGCTAAACAGATATTCATGGAGGCTAGAGCTATAATGAGGAGGCTGGCATGGAGCTTAGAAAATGGCAGACCAATCATTCTCAGTTACAACAGTTTATGAGTCAGTCCTGTGTAGTACCTGATGCAGCAGAAAGTATTGAGGATTCTGGTATTAAGGAGTTGTGGGCAATAGACACAAAGGTGCTAGGCATTGTTTGGCAGCAAGAAGGATTTGTTTACCTTCAATGGGAAATCTTTAGTAGAGCTGGCTGAGAATGAGACAAGGTGGACAAAACGTACAGCTCTTAGTTTGGCTTCGAAGGTCTTTGATCCTCTTTGGATTCCTGGCTCCATTTGTGATAAAGTAAAAAATTTGGTTTCAGAGCCTCTGGGAAATTGGACTTGGTTGGGACCAAGAGTTACCTGATCATATGGTGGTAAGGTGGAAATATTGGTTCAAAGAATTGGCACATCTTGGAGACATTGAAATCCCAAGATGGTACTTTGGAGAGTTGAACAATAGTCCAACAATTTGGAGCTGCACATCTTTTGTGATGCAAGTGAGGAAGCCTATGCAACTTGTATTTATATAAGAGGCACATTCAAAGAGGAAGTAAGTTGCAGGTTGGTTGCTGCAAAGAGCAGAGTAGCACCTTTGAAAAGGCTTTCTATTCCAAGGTTGGAATTGATGGGTGCAGTTATTGCTAGTCGGCTTGCAGTTACAGTGCAAAAGTCTTTGGCCCTTTATGAAATTCCAAGCTATTATTGGACAGACTCCACTATAGTTTGGCACTGGTTAAGAAGCCAGGCAAGGAAATGGAAACCATTTGTTGCCAATAGGGTGGAGGAAATTCAAGCACACACAGATCCCAAGCAATGGAAGCATTGTCCAGGCACCCAAAACCCAGCTGATTTACCAACACGAGGAATTTCAGTGAAAGATCTTGCACAGTCAAGTTTGTGGTGGAATGGGCCAGAGTGGCTAAAACTTGGAAGTGAAAACTGGCCTTCTAATCAGCCTATTGTAGGAGAATGCCAGGCTGAAGAAGAATGGGTGAGTGAGATGAGAAAATGCACTGTGAACAGTTGTCAAGTTATGCAGCAGGACCCCATATTGAGGCTTGAGGACATTAGCAGTCTGAAAAGGTTGTTAAGAGTGACAGCATGGGTATATAGATTTACAAACAACATTAAGGGAGAAACAAGAAGGGAAGGAATTCTGAACAGTAATGAGATTCAGCAAGCCAGGCAATACTGGGTGGTATATGTGCAAAAGGAAAAATTTAGTGGAGAGAGGGAATTGCTCACCAGCAGTCCATTACAGGTTCTGCCAACACATTCTGTTCTCAAGGGTTTGGATGTGTTTTTAGATCAGGACTTATTGAGAGTAGAAGGTAGACTACAGTTTTCTGGGCTTCCAGAGGAGAAAAGACATCCAATTTTGCTACCTTCTGGGGGCACTTTGTGGAACTTTTGATCCTGGATACGCATCATAAGTTGTTACATGCTGGAGTTAGAGAAGTGATAATAGAGATCAGACAACAGTTTTGGATTCCCAAAATTAGACAAGTAGTAAAAAAGGTCTTGCATAAATGTGTGATTTGCAAGCGTTGGAGTACAAAGCCTTATTATGAAAAGGTGGCTCTACTTCCAAGAGAACGGTGTGTCTATACTGCCCCATTTGATGTAGTAGGAGTAGACTTCGCAGGTCCAGTCTGTGTGTATGAGTAAGACGAGTCTAACAAAGGTTATATGTCTTTTCACGTGTGCTACCACCAGAGCAATCCATTTGGAGTTGGTAAGCAACTTAAGGAGTGATGTATTTCATTTGGCCTTTAAAAGGTTTGTGAACAGAAGGGGTTTACCAAATAAAATCATATCGGATAATGCAAAAACCTTCAAAAAGGCTGCAAAGGAACTCCAAGAAGTTTGGTCCTTGCTAAAAGAGGAAGGATTCCAATCCTACTTTACACACCAAGGGGTACAGTGGGAGTTTATTGTTGAGAGAGCACCATGGTGGGGAGGATTTTGGGAAAGGCTAGTGAGAAGTGTAAAGTGTCCGTTAAAGAAACTTTTAACTAATGCTCATTTGAGCAAAGAAGAATTCCGCGCTGTTTTATGTGAAGTAGAAGCAATGGTGAACAGTAGGCCTATCACTTTCGTTTCTAACAGTATGCAGGATGCAGAGCCATTGACACCAAATCATTTTCTTTGTGGTAAACGATTAACATCAAGCCCCAGTTTGCCAGAAGACTTGCAGCTTATCCAGAGCACTCAAGGAGAGTTAACCAGAAGTTTCAAGTACCTTGAAGAGCTACAAGATCAGTTATGGAAGAGGTGGCAGATGGAATACTTGCCAGAACTCAATTATTACACATCATGCAATGTAAAGGGCTCCAATGCAAATTGCATCAAGGTGGGAGAAGTGGTAATGATTGGAGATGAAAGACCAAGGGAATGCTGGAAGCTTGGCATAATTGAAGAGTTGTTTGTTGGCAAAGACAATTTAGTTAGGTCTGCACTGGTAAAGACTTCAGGAGGAAAATTAGAGAGACCTATACAAAATCTCTATTCTTTAGAAATCAGCAAAAACGCGGATAGTCAAGATGAAACATTTGAGTGACAGCCTCATGGAGAAGACTTGGCTAAATTTGCAGGTAATGACAACAATACCTCTTCGTTGTGGAGTGTTAAAAAATCTAGGAGAGGAAGAGCCATTGTTGTCCCAAGGCGATATGATGACTAAGCTGATTGATGCAGCATTGCTTGTATATATTAAGTTAAGGTGTGTATATATATCCATCTCATAATTGTAAAGTTAGTGAAAAATTCACTTAATTTAGAACTAGCATTTTCGGGCTCTTGTGACAGCATTGTTTGGGCACTCTCGTGGCATAATTTTTTTGGGGCGCTGCACGTCCTTCCTACTTGTTTGTTGAATGCGGCACTTACAGGGTGTGGTCTTATAGAGAGCTCTCTTGCAATTCAGTTTGGTTCTTTAGATACAAGATTGCTGCATCGTACAATAGTGCAAGTTGTGTTGTTGTTATTATGAAAGACCATAAATAGTGCCCCTTTTGTTTTTTTTATCTTAATTTTATGCAACTGAGGCCTAAGGTAGGCCCACATCGAGTCAGCAACCCTGAGGTAGGACTTAATAAGGACCTTCAAGTCCGTAAGTTTTTAGTCTAGCTTAATTTGGGCTGTAGGTTAAACTGGCCCCTCAGAGCTTGGCCGTTCACGGCTCAGCTGGGATTCTGAACCCAATAAAAAAAAAAATAAAAAAAATAACACCCAGTGCTGATACCGATGAAGCCGAAAAATTCCCTGAAGAACTGTTGAAGATGATCGAGGAAGGTAGATATTCTTCGAGACAAATTTTTAACATGGATGAGACGGCCTTGTTTTGGGAGCGTTTGCCCAGTCGTACTTACGTGACACGTGAGGCATCGGGCTTTAAAGCACCTAAGGATCGGCTCATGTTAATCCTGGGCGGGAATGTGGCTGGGTTTATCCAAGAGTCTTCTTCCGGTCCATTGGAAAGCAAACGAGAAAGCGTGGATTACCGGATCGATTTTCACCGATTGGTTCAACGACTACGCGATTCCCAAATGAAAAAAATATTGCTCCGACCAGGATTTGGAACAAGATTTTGTTCCTTATCGACAACAAACCTGGATATCCACCGAACTTGGGCGATTTCGACAAAAATGCTCGTCTCGTTTCCTTGCCGCCGAATTCAACCCATGGACTAAGCCCTAAGGCATCATTAAAGCGTTTAAGGCCTACTACATACGAAGAACGTTACCACTGGTTGAAGCTACGGATACGGACGACAAGGAAATGGTTCTGACGTTTTGGAAAAGTTACAACATCCAGAAGGCTTTGCAGAACATCAAGTGTGCTCGGAACGAAGTTTTCGAAGGGTGCATGAACTCAGTTTGGGGTCGGATTTGGCCAGAGACAGTCCACAACTTCACCGGATTCACTGAGGCAGAACCAACAAGAAGAAAGGAGATCTTAGATTTGGCGCATGAAGCAAGTTTCGACGAGCTTGAAGACAAAGATGATGTCGAAGTTCACGATTTCCATCGAGAACTTTCCAACCAAGATCTCAAGGACTTGGGAGAAATGGAACAAGATGACTGTGAAAAAACTATATAGGGCTATGGGTTGAATGCCTGATACCCTCATCCATTGGAAATTTGCAGCAGATTACAGTGGAGAGTTAGCGACAAAGTCCTACGTTTTTTCGTTAGAGTTATGTATGTGTAGGTCTTTAAAGGACCTCTTTATGTTTATTTGCTTTTGGTATTTGCGCTGCCTAATAGTAAATAAAGGAATTGCCTTACCTTATTATTTCGTTGGGCCTCGCTTCTGTTTCGATGTAGGGTCGCGGTACGATGGAGTTACACAATGAGTTTTGATGTAACTAATATAGGCAGTCACTGTATTTAAATACCTGAAGGAATAGGCTTATCCTTTTCATAGTTATTAGGTTTTATATTATGAGGATTTCACTCAGAAATTGTAGGAAGATAAAGTACATCTTCCTTGTTTAAAGCATCGCTGTAACATAAGCAAGCCCCGAGCGAACCGCTCATATAATCGTTGTCTTCGTATTTCATTATTTGCTGAATTTGTAAAGTTTATTGACTCTTCTCTCGAAGTAACTTTCACGAGTCAGCAGTGGAAAATTTTGAACACAAAATAATAAAATTTTCCTGTTGCTGGGTGGGCCCAATGCCTCCATATTGGGTTCTATGTATGTATGTATGGCAATTATTTTCATTCCCAATAGGCTATGTCACCAATCCCGAGACAATTTTGTAGATATTTAATTCAATTAATTAATAAATAATTTATATTTAATTATGAAATAAAGGTACCACATACGATATCATGTTGTAAGCGTGTATAGTTTTTCCATGATGACGAAAGAATTAGGTGAAGAGGAGGCAGAATCTGCTAGAACTCTGGATAAAGCCTTTGGATTCATCGGAGGAGAAATGCAGCTGCTTGCTGAAGCGGATCCCATGATGGAACGAAGCTTGAAAGTCAAAATAGTGGTAGACGATGGTATCAAATGTTACAAAGAAATCTACGATAAGAGAGAAGCGAGGCAAACAACACTGGATGCGTTCTTCTCTATTTCGAAGACTTAGTCTCGTTCTGTGATAGGCTTTTAGATAATTTAATTTTGTCTTCTGTATATTTTTGTAAATATATTGCCTATTATATTTAATATACAGCGTGTCCGAGAATTATCTATACAATTTTTGGCTGCTATTAAAAGTCAACCATGAAGTGTAGAAATTCCAGTGTTGTCCCATTTTACAGAGAATCTCTAAGTGTTTTCTGATACCACGTTTTGACAAGTTTTTTAGAAATGTACGCGGGTGACAGACATTGATGATTTAAAAGCAAGAATCACAGCTGCTATTGAGCGAATTGATGTGGATATGCTGCAGCGTACATGGCAACATTTGGAGTATCGATTGGATGTTTTTCGAATCACTAATGGTGCACATATCGAATGTTTGTAACAACGTTACTTTAATAAAAGAAACTTTTGAAAATACAGATTCTAAATAATCTTGTTTAAGAATTTTACGTGTGTTATCAAGAATTTTATTAAAATATGAAATTGTACAGATAATTTTCGGAGACACTGGAATTTCTAAAAAACTTGTCAAAACTTGGTAACAGAAAAAACTTAATGAGATTCTCTGTAAAATGGGACAACACTGCAATTTCTACACTTCATGGTTGACTTTTAATAACAGCCAAAAATTGTACAGATAATTCTCAGACACCCTGTATAATGTATATTTTGTCTTCATTTTGTTTCCTTTGTATTTTTTTTAATAAATAAGTTTTATATACTGAGAGTTTCCTTGTCCGTGAACGCATCCTCAATTATAACAGGTTTCTATGGTAAAACGACGTCCACTTAACTTTATTTCCTATAACGTCGTGGTTTTCAGGAACGCATCCCCAACGTTCACCGGGGACTTATTGTACAAGAGAACCATACGACTAAGTTAGAGTAAATAAAACAGTTACGTGGAACTTTTAGCAATAAAAACTGAAAAATTAAATGCGATACTAATAGTCATGTACATACAACCCTGAGATTTTAATTTTGCTTTATGAAATACAAAATCATAGTTAAAAATAAATAAATAAGTTGCGCATCATAGGAATTTTCAGTGTTGACTATAATTGTATTTTTTTTCTTTTAGGTAGGGGATGGCTGCGAAATTAACAATAGACGAAAGGGTGAGCTTGATTTTAATGTATGGGATACCAGGTAGAAATCGATGAATCGGTACAGAATTTAAATTCTGTACCGATTCATCGATTTGTACCTGGTATCCCATACATTAAAATCAAGCTCACCCTTTCGTCTATTGTTAATTTCGCAGCCATCCTACCTAAAAGAAAAAAAAATAATATATAGTCAACACTGAAAATTCCTATGATACGCGACTTTTGCGCCCCCCTATATATATACACAGTGGTGGGCACTGTTAACCAAAAAGTTAACTTCGATAACGATAATCCGTTAACCCCAATTTTTAACTCCGATAACGATAATCCGATAATTTTACTACAAAGTTAACGGAAGTTAACGATAATCCGTTAACGATAACTATTTGTTTACTAACTGTGGTGCCGCGTTTGTTAGCGGGCTAAAGATAAAGTAAAGGCCAATTTGAGGCTTTATTCAACATAAACATAGCATAGATCTGAAACACAGAAAACAATAATTAGTAAAGACTTGTTACACAGAAAACAATAATTAGTAAAGACTCATTACATTCCTCTCTTCTTTTATAATACGTGATCACAGAAAACAATAACACTGGTCAACAAAGATTTTTCATCAGAGTAAAATTTGTATTGGCTGGATAGCATTTTTCACGCTGATTCCAAAACTGCATTCAGAGTTTTTCTAGCACGTATAGTTTTCAAGATGAAGGCATATATATAACCACAGATTTAACCATTTTAAATAGGCAAAATACTAATATTTCAACATTTGATTGTGTTTATTTTATTGTGTTTTTTTAGTTTATTCATCTTATTTATTTCAATTATCTTAATTATACATCTTATGTATTTCAGGTGTGAGCTTTTACGTCTAGCAGCATTGTGATTCAGGCAACAACGCCGTGCTTTGTGTGTCAAGAGATCAGTCCAGTCCAAGAACTTGTGTCAAGTTGGTGTACATTTTTTTTGAATTTATAGTTTGCTCAGGTCAGTCAACATGCCTCGACAATGTAAGAATGACCCGACAAGTTCTGTTTCGTATGCGGCCAGTTGACAACTAAAACACAGCGACGAAGTATTACAACAGACATTAAGAAAATATACAAGCTATACTTTGGTTGCCATCTAGGTGACCAAGATAAACCATGGGCGCACATCAAATCTGTTCTGGCTGTTCAAATGGATTACGTGATTGGCTTAACAAAAAGAAAGCTTCAATGCCATTTGCCATACCCATGATATGGAGGGAGCCGAGAGATCATCGTGAAGACTGTTATTTTTGTAGTGTGAACTTAATGGGGTTTTCTGCCAAGAACAAACACCAGATTGTATATCCAAACTTGGATTCAGCACGTAGACCAGTAAAACATGATGAAACATTGCCATTCCAATTCCCCAAGTGATAGGCTAGATTCTATCATAGATGACATGGAAAGTGATGAAGGTGCAACTGGCGTTTCCGGACCATCTACAGAACCAGAGTACACTTTTGAAGGTAGACATTTAGAGCCTAAAAAGTTAACCCAAGGACAGTTGAATGATCTTGTTAGAGACTTATCGCTGTCTAAAGAGAAATCACAGCTTCTTGCCTCAAGACTAAAGGAGAACAATTTACTTGAGAACAATGTTCGTATTAGTTACTACCGAAAGCGGAATTTTGAAATAACAGCATTCTTTTCAGTAGACGGTCCTCTCTGTTATTGCCATGACATCAATGGACTATTTACAGCCATATCTCAGACGTATGTGGCATCTGAGTGGCGCCTCTTTATTGATTCGTCGCAGAGAAGCCTGAAAGCAGTTCTTTTGCATAATGGTAATATAATGCCATCCATCCCCATTGCCCATTCCGTCCATCTAAAAGAGACATATGACAATATGGATATACTACTTAAGGCAATCAAATACGACAGTCATCAATGGAATGTTTGTGGAGATCTAAAAGTTATAGGAATGCTTATGGGTATGCAGTCAGGATTCACAAATGGATATGTGAAAACTTTCTTGGAAGCAACAAGTCACCTGCGTATAAGGATGGAGTCAAGAACCTCCTTGATGCCTTCAAAGAAATGGAGTGTCGAATGTCGTTAAATATTCACTTCCTGCATTCCACTTAGATTTCTTTCCTGAAAACCTTGGTGCAGTGAGTGACGAGCAAGGAGAGCGCTTCCATCAAGATATTCAGATGATGGAGAAGCGCTACCAAGGATATTGGAATGAAAGCATGATGGCGGACCATTGTTGGATGCTGTATCGTGACAATCCAGGCCAAATTTACAAAAGGAAATCACACTTACAGCGCTTTTAATAAAATAATGTATATATATTCTTTATTTATAAGTACATTGAATAAAGTATATGATGTATTTGTTGTTCAGCATTCCTAAGTGTGATCTATACATCCATAAATTTTCTTATAGCAATATCAAAAACTTAAAAATATCAAAACCAGTGTATCTATATAACTCTACGTGCTAGAAAAGAAATAAAACCAGATTCGGAATCAGCGCGAAAAATGCATTAAGAAAAGTGTGATCATGTTTGTGATGAGAAAAAAAAGTTTCATTTTGTTGGCCAGTGTAATTAGTAAAGACTCATTACATTCCTCTCTTCTTTTATAATACGTGATACTTTGCACGGTAAGAAACAAAACGACAAGTTCAAGATATTTTGGAAGAAAGAAGAGTCTACAAGTTTAGGCGTTGAGCTGGGTATCTGATTCGAGTGCTTCTTCTCAGAGGGGGACTCGTCTCGGAGGTTACTGACACAGGTGGGCCTCTCTCGACTTCGACTGGAGTCGCTTCGACGGGAGCTGTTGGGACCGTGTGTCGGCGGATCTCAGCGGGTTCTGAGTCGTCCGTTAGCGGGGTGGAATTGATTGGCGGACTGGGTACGGGGGTTCATAGTGATTCGTGTCATCCGTATTGCTACGTCCCGCCGGTGCCAGGTCCCTGATGGATACGGTATCTTCTCTCCCATTCGGATGCCGTATAAACGCGTAGTTGGGGTTTGCCTCAATTAACTCAACTTCCTCGACGAGGGGGTCGTTCTTGGATCGGCGAATGAATTGGCGAAGGAGTACAGTTCCCGGAGAAGAGAGCCACGTCGGTAGTGCAGAACCGGTAGAAGTACGCCGCGGGTGCGTGAATAGACGCTCGTGAGCAGTTTCGTTCGTGGCCGTACACAGCAGCGATCTAATCGAGTGCAGCGCGTCTGGTAGGACGGACTCCCATTGCGACATCGGCAACCCGCGATCTTCTATGGTTAGTTTGATGGTGTTCATGATGATTCCATTGTAACGTTCGCATTGCCCGTTTCCTTGGGGGTGATACGGCGTTGTGCGACTAGTCGCGATATCATGTTTGGTTAGGAACAGTTTTAGTTCCGAAGACATGAACGATGTCCCTCGATCTGTGTGGATGTAAGAGGGAGTTCCGAAGGTAGAAAATAACTCGGTGAGACGGGCGATAACGGTTGACGTGTTCGTATCACGGCACGGGAAGGCAAAAGGAAAGCGTGAATACTCGTCGATTACTGTTAGGATGTAAGGTCGCGAAGTTGCGCTCGGAAGCGGGCCTTTAAAGTCGATGTTAAGTCGGTCAAACGGGGACATGGCCCGTATTAAGTGACTAACTTCTGGTTTATAGTACTGTGGCTTACATTTAGCGCATGTTTGGCATTCCGACGTAACTCGTTTGATGTCATCCACTGAGAATGGTAGGTTCCTAGCTCTCACAAAATGAGTCATTCGGCGGACTCCTGGGTGTATCAGATTAACATGCAGCTGGGCGAGGGATATTCTTGGAGTAGCAGCGCAAAAGGATCGCGACAATGCGTCTGCGGCTCGGTTCTCGGGGCCCGGTCTGTATTTTATTGTGAATGAGTAGCCGGCTAGTTCTACACGCCAACGGAGAATCTTATCGTTCTTAATACGACCAGTAGCTTTTCCATCGAACATGAAAGATACGCTCCGCTGGTCGGTGACGACAGTAAAGTGTCGATAAGCTAAGAAGTGCTTCCCTTGCGAATGGATTCGATTACAGCGTATGCCTCCTTTTCAACGATGTGATGGCGACGTTCTGTGTTATTCAGAGCGCGAGAAAAGAACGCCACCGGGCGACCGTTCTGGGTGAGGGTGGCTCCGATTGCTGAAGAGGAAGCGTCCGTCTCCACAGTGAACGGCAGTTCTTCATCGATTGAACCGACGACAGCTTTCGAGATATCATCTTTGAGTGTTTGGATCGTTGATACTTCCTCGCGAGTTAATGGAATGATGAAACGTTGAGCAGAGGTTTGATCTTGAGGGAATAGTTCTGAATCCATTTAGCATAGTATGCGAATAGTCCGATTACGCGTTGTAGAGACGACTTGTTGCGAGGAGTTTGAAGTTCTTGTAGTGGCCGGAGGCGTTCGGGATCGGGCCGCAATACGCCATGAGAGATAGAATATCCGAGCAGGTGCAGTGATGTCATCGAAAGCTTGCATTTTTCCTTGTTTAGACTCAGATTTACTCGTTTAGCGGCTTCCCAGAAATGTCGAAGGTTCTCATCGTGCTCTTCCCAAGTGGTTCCGCAGATGGAGATCGTCGAGGTAGGCGTATGTTGATGATAAGTTGTTCGAGGATATGAATTCGTTCATGAGGCGCTGGAAGGCCGCGGCTCCGTTAGTTACTCCCATAGGGATCCTTCTGAATTGGTATAGATTTCCGTCAGCCTCGAATGCTGTGAAAGGTCGTTCAGACGGATCGATTTCTACCTGGTAGTATGCGCTTGACAGATCAATTACGCTGTAGTATTTGTGTGTTGTGAGACTTTGTTGGCTATATCATCGATTCGCGGAAGAGGATATGCATCTAGCATGGTAAATCGGTTGACGGTTTGAGAGAAATTGATTACCATGCGTTTTTTTTTGTTTCGGTAGATGTGATGACTACTTGAGCACGCCAGGGTGAGTTACTGGGTTCAATTATCTCATCCCTGAGTAGCTTTTCGATTTCTTTCCCAATGAAAATTTTGTCCTCAGAGCAAAATCGTCTGGACTTCGTGGCGATGGGACGACAATCGGCAGTTAAGTTGCCGAATAGTGGTGGGGCTGAAATTCTTGATTATTATGTCAGCGCACAGATCTGACAAGACGGATAGTTCGAGCTTTTCGTAGTCGCGGTCTCCCATCGTAACCTTCACTGTACATCGACCTGAGATGGCTGCGGATAGATTAGGCGAAGCCATTGATACGACGCCCGAGTGCGGAAGAATGGGCAGCTCTAAGTGTTTGGCTAGATCCTCACGAATGAAGTTGTCCGAGCTGCCAGTATCCAACAAGGCGAGACACGAACAGCCGTTGACGAGGATATCGACTGTTGAATTGGTAGGCATGGAGGAGCTACACGATAGAGTGGTACTAATGGTCGCTAATGCTGCGGCTGAATGAGACGCTGTGGTTTTATCCTGTTTTTGACGTGCCGAGGAAGTACTTGAGCGGCAGACTTTGGCCCAGTGGCCGGTCTTTTCACATTTCGCATAGATAGAATCCTTTGCCGGACACCTGCTTCGTGGGTGGCGTCGAGACCCGCAGAAGAAGCACAGAGCGGCTTTGTTGTCGAAATTCGTAGCGGCTGAAGAGTTTGGGAGATCGTCTCCTTGGACGCAGGCAGGCCGGGCAGAGTCAGTAGTCGGCGACGGTTCGTGGCGAGAGCCAGTGGCTGCAACAGCACCGTAATGAGTGAGGTACGATTCTGAGTTTTTCTGGGCCTGATCTAATGTTCGAGCCTGGACGATAGCCTTTTCCAGTGAGGGTGTGTCATTTTCGAGTAAGCGGGTGCGGATGGCGCTCTCTCTAATTCCTCGGATGAAAGCGTCTCTCACAGATGAACTCCTGTTTTCGTCGGCGGAAACCGATTTGAAGTTGCAGTCATTGGCTAGTTGTTGAAGAATTTGCAAGTACTCATCGAGGACTTCCTCGGGCTTTTGGTGACGGGTGGACAACAGGTGGCGAGCGCATACCTCGTTTGGCTTCTTGACGTAGGTGGCCTCTAAGGCTGCCATGGCATTCTCATAAGTAGAGCAGTCTTGAATGATATCAGCGACATCGGGGCCGATATGTATGAATAGAACCTCCAATTTATTGGGGTTGTGTTCGGCGATAGTACTCAAGAAATATCT